>JAODAL010015707.1:0-32500 GCA_025379985.1 Phyllomedusa bahiana | reverse complement strand
AGAGAAAAAATGAAAAACACCCAACCTGCAAGCTGCCCGTCTTATGACAGCCTGAAAGAGTGGGCGGGGACAGAAACCCAAAATGGAAGCACCCCTTCCTTCCCATATAGGTTAAAATCAATGTACACCATTGATTTTAAACATTGATTTTAAACATTTTAAACATCTTTTGATCAAAATATGTGAACCGAGAGTCTCAAAGTTTTTTCATGACCACTATGTGGTCTCTATATAGCAGTGTTGTAGGTTATACCTGAGCTGTGTCTGATCTCTATGTGGTCTCTATCTGGTGGTGTTGTAGGTTATACCTGAGCTGGTGTCTGACCTCTATGTAGTCTCTATATGGTGGTGTTGTCGGTTATATCTGAGCTGGTGTCTGACCTCTATGTGGTATCTATATGGCAGTGTTTTAGGTTATACCTGAGCTGGTGTCTGACCTCTATGTGTTCTCTATATGGTGATGTTGTAAGTTATACCTGATCTGGTGTCTGATCACTATGTGGTCGCTATATGGCGGTGTTGTAAGTTATATCGGCACTAGTATAGTGCAGCGTACACTTGTCCCTGATAATAAAAGTGAGGGAACACCTGACCCTGTGATAGGAGATACACTTGTATTTTCTTGCTGGTGTTTATTTTAGAAGGAGGTGAGGTGCGTGACCAAGGGAAACGTGGAGGGGGATATTGTATGTGGGTGGAGGGGGATATTGTATGGGGGAGGAGGGGGATATGGATGGAGCTACTTAGCCCTGTGTCTATGATGTGTTAGACTGACAAATGTGTGACTACATTGTACTACCCAATACAGTTCTGTTTTGCACACTGTGTTATGTGGTAAAATGGGCGCATTTATGTCTGAGAGGCCTGAGAGATGTCTGAGAGATGTATAGTAGGGTGAGCCCCCCAAGATCAACTCCCCTGTGGGCCCCAGACCCCCCAGTCTGACACTGATGGCGTGACATGGGGAAGAGAAGTCTGGGAGGAAGAAAGGAAGACCCTAAATGACATGTGCAGACATCAAGCCAATCAGAGACCGGCAGGATTCTGTGAAGTCACAGCACTATAAGTACGGACACCATGCTCGTTCCTCACACCGCTCTCGTTGTTCCCTGACATAAGCGGCTGCTGCAGCAGCAGAGATTTCACACATAGGAAATAGCTTTTAACAGCGATTTGGGGGGAGGGGGGTTGTCACTGATTTTATCAGAGACTGCTCCTCTTCCGTTATCATTTTGATTCAGTTTGTGGGGAATTGTAATTCAAGTCTAGGGTGGGTCTAATTCAGCCCCATATACATTTTAATTCCATCTGGTCACTTCTGGAGTGCAATGTATATTCAAGGGTTAATTAAGCCTGTTTGTGCTTTTATATTCAGTAAAACACACAGTGTTTTTAAACACCAAAGACGAGTACATTTTTCCTGGTGATTTCTGGAGCGCAATTTATATTCATGGGTTAATTAAGCGTGTTTGTGCTTTTATGTTAAGTAAAACACACAGTGTTTTAAACTCCAAAGGCCTCGTTCACACGGCGCAAATACGGCGCGCAGTACGGCTCCAATCCGTCCCAGTAACTACGGTAATCCACAGTTCTCATAGAGAACTGTGGATTCCGTCGCTCCTCCCCGCTCGGCGAATCCGCCGCGGGGGGAGAAAGTGACATGCACATTATTTACGGCGCATACGCGCCGTGAATAATTCAATGTCTAGTGAGGCCAGCAGGCAGCTCCCCCGCCCCTTATTCAAGCTGTAACTGCGGGCGAAATCCGAGTAAATTTTTCCTGGTGATTTCTGGAGCGCAATTTATATTCAAGGGTTAATTAAGCGTGTTTATGCTTTTATATTCAGTAAGTTACACAGTGTTTTTAAACGCCAAAGAGGAGTACATTTTTCCTGGTGATTCTGGAGCACAATTTAAATTCAAGGGTTAATTAAGCATGTTTGTGCTTTTATATTCAGTAAAATACATAGTGTTTTTAAACGCCAAAGACGAGTACATTTTTCCTGGTGATTTCTGGAGCGCAATTTATATTCAAGGGTTACCCAAGCCTGTTAGTGGGTTCTTTGGAGTCAAATACAGGGTGTGTATTTATCATATACAGATATCTTCATTAAACACAGTCTGTAAAATTTTGAACAGTATGTCAGACAGAGAGGTGGCAGGCTTTTCACATGCGAGTGGCAGTTGCACAAACATTCCTGGAGCAGGCACAGGTCGCAGCACAGTAAGGGTATGTCGCAGCAGGGGCGACTCGGTGAGGCCAGAATTGCCGGTGTCATCTAGGGGCCGTGTGTTAACCAGCAACCCAAGGGTTCTTGATTGGATGACTAGGTCATCTACTTCCTCCAGGATGACATCTGACAATCCCAACCAAGAGTCGGTGGGAACGACAGACACAACCCTTAGTCGGCATGGCCCGGGAGTGGGTCAGCGGCCCTCACCAAGTTGTTGGAACTTCATCCCCCCCTTTCCAAGTGGTGGACTCTGCAACGTTCAGAGAACTAATGGCCTGTGCGGAGCCGAGGTGGAGAGTCCCAAGCTGTAATTTATTTTCCAAAAAGGCAGTACCAGCCCTTCACAAATATGTAGAACAGAGGTGGGCCAGTCCTTGAGCCTATCGGTGTCTTCCAAGGTGCACGGGAGCGCAACGTGTGGAGCTGTAACTACGGTCAGGGCCAGTACATGTGCTTTACAGCCCACTGGGTGAATGTGCTTCCTGCCCAGCCACACCAACAACTTGGACAGGAGACACCGCTTTCATCTTCACGTTGTCAATCTGCTGCTCCTGCGCCAATATCCGCCTCCTCCACCACCACCATCATCTCAGCCTCCACAAGTACTGCTCCATTATACCGCATGTGTATTGCACAGTTCTACACCTGGCTTGCCTCGGCGAACAAAGTCACACAGCGGAGGAACTGCTCCACGTCATGCAGCAAGAAATTGATGTGTGGCTTTCTCCGCGCCAACTTCAAATCGGAACCAAGGTGGCGGACAATGGGAGGAACATGGTGTCCGCGCTGCACTGAGGAGGGATGGTCCATGCACCCTGCATGGTGCACGTGTTCAATCTGGTTGTGAAAAGGTTCCTGAAGTCTTCCGCCGATCTTCAGAACATTCTGAAAATGACCAGGAAACTGTGCATGCACTTCATCCATTCCTACAAAGTCAGGCACACCCTCCTCGAGTTGCAGTGGCAGAATGGCCTCCCCCAACACACGCTGATATGCGATGTTTCTACCCGTTGGAATTCCAGTCTGCACATGTTAGACCGACTGTATGAACAGAGAAAGGCCATTAACGATTTTTTGATGATCCAGGCGGACAGGAGTACTCCCCTGTGTAACTGTGATGTCAGCCAGTGGCAGCTCATGCGTGACACCCGCTGTTTGCTGAGGCCGTTTGAGGAAGCGGCATTATTTGTCAGTCGCCAGGACTACGGGATGAATAACGTCATTCCACTGCTTCATGTCCTGGAATAGATGCTGAAAAATCTGTCTGGGCAGGGGACTGGAGACATGGTGACTACATCTCGTGGCCACATGAGTCCGGTGGGGACTGAACTGGAGGAGGAGGAGGACATTGGAGCACAAGCATTGTCTGGTGAAAAGAGTGGCTTTTATACCCGGGTGACAGGAGAGGAGGAGCAGGAGCAGCTGGAGGAGGTAGATGGAGATGAGGAAGATGAGGCAGATAACCCCCAAGCACCGTGGCAGTATACAGTAGAGATGGAGGCAGGGAGTCCCTCAGACTCACTTGTGCACATGGCCCGCAGCATGCTGATTTGCCTGGCTAGTGACAGCCGAAAAGTCACCATCCAGCAGAGGGATGACTTCTGGGTCTCCACCCTTTTGAACCCTCGCTACCGGTCCAAAATGGGAGCCTTTTTTCCAGCTGCTGAGAGGGAGAACAAACTCAAACACTATAGAGAACTCCTCCGTAGTCAATTGGCCGCTGCCTAAGTGCAGCATGGTCCATCCTCTGACAGGTCTGACCAGGGGGTTCCTCAGCGCTCATGTACCACTGCCACGGCGGCTGTGGGAAGGTGGGGAGTAGGAGCAGTACCAGCTCCATCAGCAGCAACCTAAGTCTGGAGTCGCTGATGAGCAGCTTCCTTCACCCGCCTAGTGAGGGCACTCACCAGAAGCAGCATCAGGACCTTGAGCAGACCCTGAACCAACAGGTCGTGGCCTACATGGACAGCACTCTTCCACCCCAGTTAGAAGATCCACTGGACTACTGGGCAGCCAAACTGGATGTGTGGCCACAACTTGCCGAGTTTGCAGTGGAGAAGCTGTCCTGCCTGGCCAGTAGTGTGGCATCAGAGCAGTTGTTCAGTGCAGCGGGGGTCATCGTTACCCCAAGGAGAACCCACTTTTCCACCGGAAATATGGAGCGACTGAACTTTGTCAAGATGAATCAGGTGTGGATCGACCAGGATTTCCACACACCAATGCCTTAGGCATCAGATTACATCAGCCATGACGCCTCACCAAAACTTTGAGAAATGAGTCTGGATTCAAACTACCTGCTTCAGCCACTATTCTGATGTCGCCACCCACCTGATGCCACACATCTGCAGCCAGTTGCTCCATCTGCCTACCACCATCTTTACCAGGGACTGGTATTGCCACCCACCTCCACACTCTGTCATTGTGCCACTCTATGACCTCATGCTGCTGCTGTTGCTGGTGCCGTGACCTCCCCACTGTGTCATTGTGCCACTCTCTGACCTCATGCTGCTGCTGCTGTTGCTGCTGCCGTGATCCCCACACTATGTCATTGTGCCACTCTGTGGCCTACTCCTCTTTGTGCCACCTCCAGAATGTCATTGTGCCACTCTATGACCTCATGCTGCTGCTGCTGCTGTTGCTGCTGTCGTCTCCTCCACACTCTGTGATTGTGCCACTCTGTGGCCTACTCATGCTGCTGCCAAGTGACCGCTGTCTCACTGGAACACCCTGTGGTTTCCTAATGTTGTTTCCACCCTCACCACTCTATGACGTTGCCACTATGTTTGGTTTTCCTCTTCTTTTCACCTGTCAGAAGGAATGGGAAGGATCAGGATTGTCTAGCCAAAAGCAGGAGTGGATACAGAACACAGAAGACATGCAAATATCCCATTTACTGTTCATCTCTGTTTTGGATCAACTCCTGCATTCCCGCTTCAGTTTTTTGGTCAGTTTTGCCCCTGTAAGTGCCCAGGGAATTGAAGAGTGAAGCGATTCTAATAGCGGTGGCAGTCATGTGCGTGTCATACTAAAACACAGCATTGTATGAAGACAAACCTAGCTCCCTCTGCATATTTAAGCATGGCACAATGTTCTACAGCACCCTACAGGCTCTCTGCAGCAAGGAAATACCTGTTTTTTTACGCAATTCGTCCCAAATTAATTCAGGACGAAAATAATTCTGTCGGGAAATTCGGCAAAGTCAGCGAATCGAATTTTTGAGAAATTCGCCCATTTCTACAGGCAGCCAATCACAGCACAGCAGAGCTAAATCTGAAGCCTGGGGTCGGGGAACGCCCCCTTTGCTGTGATTGGCTGTCTGATATTTAGTTCACCCATGGTCGTCCCGAACTAAATATCAGATAGCCAATTACAGCAAAGGGGGCGTTCTCCGACCCCAGGTTTCAGATTTAGCTATACATATAGATTAGCTCATAGCTGCTATGCTAAATGATTTAGGTATTACAAATAGAGATGGGCGAATTTCTCAAAAATTCGATTCGGTGACTTTGCCGAATTTCCCGACAAAAATAACTTCGTTCCGAATTACTTTGGGACGAATCACGTTAAAAAACAGCTATTTCCAGGCTGCACAGAGCCTGCAGGGTGCTGTAGAACGTTGTGCCATGCTTAAATATGCAGAGGGAGCTTGGTTTGGTCTTCATACAATGTTGTGTTTTAGTATGACACGCAGATGACTGCAGCCGCTCTTAGAATCGCTTCACTATAAAATTCCCTGGGCACTTAAGAGGGCAAAACTGACCAAAAAACTGAAGGGGGAATGTAGCCTGATAAAGTCATGGCAGCGACAGCTGGAAAAAAACAAGCTGAGGGCTCAGGTGGCAACATCAGTGACAGAGTGTGGAGGTGATGGCGGCAGCCACAGCAGCATGAGGTCAGAGAGTGGCACAATGACATTCTGGAGGTGGCAAAAAAAGGAGTAGGCCAAAGAGTGGCACAATGACACAGTGTGGAGTTGACGGCATCAACAGCAGCAGCAGCATGAGGTCAGACAGTGGCACAATGACATTCTAGAGGTGGCAAAAAAAAGGAGTAGGCCACAGAGTGGCACAATGACACAGTGTGTAGGTCATGGCAGCAGCCACAGAAGCAGCATGAGGTCAGACAGTGGCACAATGACAGAGTGTGTAGGTCACGGCAGCAGCCACAGCAGCTGCATGAGGTCAGACAGTGGCACAATGACACAGTGTGTAGGTCACGGCAGCAGCAGCATGAGGTCAGGCAGTGGCACGATGAAATTCTGGAGGTTTGCAAAAACAGGAGTAGGCCCACAGGTGGGACAAGACACGTGTGTAGGTCAGGGGGCAGCACCCCCACAGACCCCAGCATAGGTCAACATGGCACAATGAATTTAGAGGGGAAAAAAAAAGGGGTAGGCCATACAGGGGCACAATGACACAGTGTGTAGATCTTGCGCAGCCACAGCGCGCATGAGGTCAGACGGCACTTTGAAGGGTGAGGTTCACGGCAGCACCACGAGAAAACATGAGGTCAGAAGGGGCAAAAGACACGGTATGGGTCCGCACAGCAATGGGGTCGATTGGCACAATGACTTCTGGAGGTGGCAAAAACAGGGTGGGCCAAAGAGGGGGACAATGACACAGTGTGTGGGTCACGGCAGCGCCACAGCGCGCAGGAGGTCAGACAGTGGAAAATGACAGAGTGGGGGGCAAGGCAGCCGCCAAGCAGCACATGAGGTCAGCAGGGCACAATAAATTATGGAGGTCCCCAAAAACAGAGTAGGCCACAGAGTGGACAACGACACAGTGTGGGGGCAGGGGCAGCAGCATGGGGTCAGGCATGGCACAAGACATTTGGATGGCAAAAACAGGAGTAGGCCAAGAGGGGCACAATGACAGAGAGTGGTGTCACGGTAGCAGAAGAGAGGTAGGCGTGGACCTGACATTCTGGAGGGGCAAAAACGGAGTGGGCCACAGGTGGCAAAAGGGACAAGTGTGGGGTTCGGCGCAGCAGCAGCATGAGGTCAGCATGGCACAATGACATTCTGGAGGTGGCAAAACAGTAGTGGCCACGAGTGGCACAAAGACACAGTGTGGAGTCACGACAGCACCCCAGCATGGGGCAGGCAGTGGCAAAATGACATTTGGAGGGGGGCTAAAACGGGAGTAGGCCACAGAGGGGCACAATGACAGAGTTTGGAGTCACGACAGCAGCCACCAACCCCATGAGGTCGGCAGTGGACTTACATTTGGGGGGCAAAAACAGTAAAGGGCCCAAAGAGTGGCACAAGGGACAAAGTGTGAGGCTGGCAGCAGCAGCATGGGGTAGGCAGTGGCAAATCACTTTCTGGAGGTGGCAAAAACAGGGTAGGCCACAGAGTGGCACAATGACAGAGAGGGGGAGGTCACGGGTAGCAGCACAGGGGTCGGGGCAGTGGCAAAACACATTCGGGGGTGGCAAAAACGTAGTACCAAGATGGCCAATGCCCCACAGTTTTGGGGGACGGCAGCAGCACATGGGCAGGCAGTGGCACAATGACACAGTGTGTGGGTGACCGCAGCAGCAACAACAGCGCAGCAGCATGGGTCAGAGAGGGCAAAATGACAAGTGTGGTGTCACGGCACCAGCAACGCACGCAGCATGAGGTCATAGAGTGGAAAAAAAGACAGATGTTGGGGTTTTGGGGCAATACCACCCCCTGGTAAAGATGGTGGGGAAATGGAGAAATGTCGCAGATATGTGGCATCAGGAGGGTGGGGCATCAGAATAGGGGTGGGGAAAGGGTATTTAAAACCCGTGCGCTAAGGCTTTGGGTGTGTGGAAAAATCCTGGCCGTCCACGCCGATTCATCTTAAAAAAAGTCAGTCTTCCACATTTCCCGTGGAAAGGGGGTTTTCCCCTTTGGGGTAACGGGGCCCCCCCGCCGCACTAAAAACACCCGCTCTGATGCACACACTGGCGGGCGGGACGTTCCCCACTGCAAAAATCGGAAAATTTGCGGAACCACCATTTTGGCCCCCTAGCCCAGGGGATTTTCAACTGGGGTGGCAGAGTGCTGCCCATGTGGGCCCACCACCTGTTGGTTCAGGGCGCCCCGGCCCTGTGCTGGCAATCCCTCCTCACTAGGGGGTGAAGGAAGGCTATCCAGGGACTCCAACTTAGGTTGCTGCTGATGGAGTGGTACTGCTTACCCACCCCCCTTTCCCCCCCCCAGAACTGCGGCAGTAGTTGAGCGTTGAGGAACCCCCCCCGGTTTTCAACCTGTCAGGAAGGACATCCCGCACATGGGGCGGGGCCCAAAAAACTACTACAGGGTTTTCCCCTATAGTTTTTGGGTTTTGTCCCCCCTTCAAAGCGGGGAAAAAAAGGCCCCCTTTTTGGCCGGGGTAGGGGGCCCCAAAGGGGGGAGAGCCAGAAGTTATCCCTCTGCCGGGCTGACTATTCGGCTGTAAATAGGGGCAATCGTGCTGCGGGCCATCTGACAAGTGATCGAGGGGCTCCCTGCCTCCTTACACTGTATACTGCCAGGTGCTTGGGGTCATCTGCCTTCTTCCTCATCCCATCTCCCCCTCCAGCTCTCCTGCTCCTCCTCTTTTTTCCCTGGGAGAAAATCCCTCATTTCACCAGACAATGCTTCTCTCCAATGTCCTCTCTCCTTTCGTCCCCACCGGACTAATGTCCCCCGCGAGATGTAGTCCCCACTGCCAGCCCCCTGCCCAGACGATTTTTCAGCTCTGTTCCGGGCATGAAGGGGGAATGACGTTATTCACCCGAGTCCTGACGACTGACAAAAAATGGGGCCTCCTCGAATGGCCTCAACAAACGGCAGGTGTCCGCATAGCTGCCCTGGCTACTCAAAGTTACACAGGGGAGTCTCCTGCCCCTTTGGACATCAAAAAATGTTAATCCCTTTCTCTTTCTCAGCGGTCCAACATGTGCAGGCTGGAATTTCCCAAGGGTGGAAAAACATTGCATAAAGAGTGTGTTGGGGGAGGCCGTTCGGGCCGCTGCAACTCGGGAGGGTTTTTTCCGGGCTTTGTTGGGAAGGATGAAGTGATGCCATTTTCCGGCCTTTTTCAGAATCTTTAAAGATCTGTGGAAGACTTCAAAAACCTTTTACAACCAGATTAAACCCCCGGCCCATGCGGGCGAGGACCATCCCTCCTGGGTGCAGCGCGGACACCATGTCCTCCCATTTCCGTCCCCCAGTTCCGATTTGCATTTGGCGCGGAAAAAGCCACAATCGTTTTCTTGCTGAAAATGACGGGAGCAGTTCCTCCCCTGTGTGACTTCTTTTCGCTGAGAAAAGCCGGTGTGAACTGCGTGACACCGCTGTCCCTACCATGTGGATGATGGAGAGTGCTTGTGGAGGCTGGATGGGGTGGTGAGGGAGGAGGAGGAGGGGGACATTGGGGGGAGGAGCCGCAGTTTGACAACGTGGAGGGGGAAAAGGGGCGTCCCTTCCAAGTTGTTGGTGTCCCTTTGGGGCGGGGCACATTCCCCCCAAGGGCCGTAAAGGGGCAGAAAACTGGCCATGACCGTAGTTACTTCCAAAAGCCCGCGTCCCGTGCCCCTTTGGGAACAAACCAATAATCGGGGACTGGCCCACTTTCGCTACAATTTTTTTAAGTCGGTACTGCCTTTTTGGAAAAAATTACGGCTTGAAACCTTCCATCTCGGCTGGACAAGCCATTATTCTTTGAATGGTGCAGAGCCAAACCATTTGGAAAGGGGGGACGCAATACCAAAAAACTTGGGCAGGAGCACGGTCAGCTGCGCACCTTAGGAAGGTTGACGCATTGTTGTCTCTTTGCAATCGCCCCGCTGAACGATGCTGGGCCATGAGTAGCGAGGAGCAGGGGCATCTGGACCAGGATTTATGCAAAGAGAAACAGCTACCCTTCTGAGAGGTGGGAGAGCCTTGACTGGCTGCAAAGGCATGCGTGCCACTGGGCGCTGCTTGCTGCTGTTCTGCGGCGGGGAGGTGGAAACACCACATCTGAGCCACGTTTCTCCCAGGGCCCCGGGTGGTGACGCGCTGTGTTGCGCAGGGGGGTTTGGGCAAACGTTTCTCCCTGGGCCCCGCTTTCCTTTTTGCCCACAATTTACCCTTACCATATTTCCCGGTCCTCCCGGGGGTTTAGCAAAAAACTGCCCAAACGCCCAGTAGCTGATTTACCGCCCAAGCTCCCAAATGAGGGGGGAATTTCTGCCCCCGTGCCCCGCTGAGCCCCCCGTGCCCCACTTTTTTGGGCCCCAAAGGGGTTTTTTTTACCCCGTGGCCGCTTTTCTCCCGACCTCAAATGCTCTACCCCCTCTGCCCAACCCTAAGCCCCCCCCCCCTTGTGGCCCGTGCCGCTCCTGACGCGCAAGTGAGCCCCCCTTTCTTTCCGCGATGATGAAGCCCTTCTTCCCCGGTCCCAAGTGCGGTCGGGTACATCATCATTATTTTGGTTTATCGTCCCGCTGTCCTCATCCCGGGCTTGGTTTGCAGGGCTGACCCCTCACAAAAAGACCTCCCGCCCCTCTCCCCAAACTATACTTGCGCCCATTTCAAGAAGGAGGGGATATTGGCCCCATTTCTTCCTGCCAAGTAGTGCTGACTGCCCCCCTCAAATTTTTTCATCTCGATATATGGCGTTTTGGCCCCAACAATATAGATCTCTGGTGAGGGAAAATGGATGGGACAAGGGGAGTTTAGGACAGGTGAGGCCGCCCGACCCTCTCCCGGGCCATGCCAACTAAGGGGTTTTGTCGAGGGTTTCCCCCGACCTTGGGTGAGGTTGTCAGTTCATTTGGGAGGAAGTGGATGCCTAGTCACCAATCAAGAACCCCTTTGGGGTTTCTAGTCGACAAAGGGGCGCTGATGACAGGCAGTTCTGGCCTACCTGACCCCTTCTGCGACTCCCCTTCTGTGGGACCGGGCCTGTCCAGGAATGTTTGGCCACTGCCACTCCTGAAGAGCCTGCCACCTCCGTTGCATACTGTGTGTTCTAAAAAAGTACAACACTGTTTTATGAAAATACTGTAATGAAAAACACACCCTGTATTTGATCCAAATGAACCCCGTAAAAACTTGGGGAACCCTTGGATAAAATTGCGCTCCACAAATGGCCAGGAAAAATTGACTTGTATGGCCGTTTAAAAAAAATCTGTATTTTACTGAATGTAAAAAACACAAAACTTTTTTTTAACCTTGGTATGAATTATGCTACAGAATTTCTTCTGTGGCGGGAAAAAGAAGTTTTTTTACTGAGTACAACTGCAGAAAAATACTTAGTAACCCTTGGATTTAAAATTCACCAAAAAAAATTGACAACCCCAAATTAGCTTTGTAGGGGTTTTCAATGGCGTGTGTTTTACGCTACACAACAAGAGAAAAAATTGTAAATTACCTTTGTTGTTAAATTTTGCTTCAGGAAAATTTTTTTTTGGCGGTGAAAAAAACGGTTTTCTTTGTCCCAAGCAAAAACAAGCTTAATTAACCCCTGGATGTAAATTGGCAAAAGAAAATTTAGCAGCAAAAACTAGAGCTTTGTAGGTGTTTCAATGGGTATTTTTGAGCTACCAACAAGAGAAAAAATTGTAAAAAACCTTCACTTTTGAATTATGTACAGGAAAATTTTTTTTTTTGGGGTTTAAAAAAAAGGGGTTTCTTGGAGTACCACAGCAAAAAAAAAAAAGCTTAATTAACCCCGGATGTAAATTGCCAAAAGAATTGACGCCACAAACTACTAGCTTTTGGGGTGTTACAATGGTTTTTTTAAATTTTTTAGCTACACAAAAAGAGAAAAAATTGTAATTAACCTTTTGCTTGTAATTTGCTACAGGAAAATTGTTTTTTTTTGGCGGGGAAAAAAGACGGTTTTTTGGAGTCCCACAGCAAAAAACAATGCTTAATTAACCCCCCGGGTGAAATTGCGCAAAAGAATTAGCAGCCACAAACTACAGTTTGTACGTGTTTCAATGGCGTATTTTTGCGCTAAACCCAAAAAGAGAAAAAATTTTAATTAACCTTCGCTTTGAATTTTTGTAAGGGAAAATTGTATTTTTTGGGGGTGAAAAAAAAGGTTTTTTTTTGTCACCACAGCAGAAAAACAACGCTTAATTAACCCTGGTGTAAATTTGGAAAGAATTGACACCAAAAAGAGCTTTTTTGCATGTTACAATGGCGTATTTTTGACGCCACACAACAAGAGAAAAAATTGTAATTAACCCCGCTTGTGAATTATGTACAGGAAAATTTTATTTTTTGGCGGTGAAAAAGACGGTTTATTTTTGTCCCCAGCAGAAAAAAAAAAGCTTAAATTTAAACCCCGGATGTAAATTGCGCAAAAGAATTGGCACCACAAACCCGGCTTTTTTAGCGTGTTTCAATGGGGTATTTTTTTAGTACACAACAAGAAAAAAATTTAAATTTAAACCTTCGCTTTGAATTTTTCTACAGGAAAATTGTTAATTTTTTTGGCGGGTTAAAAAACTTTTATTTTTTTCACACAGCAGAAAAACAACGCTTTAATTTCCCCTGGATGTAAAATTGCCAAAAGAATTGAGCAAAAAATGAAGGGTATTTGTATTGTAAAAAACGGTTTTTTAAATGAATACAAAAAGGAACTGACTTAGATCCCCCCGGATTTTCAATGTGTTGAGCAGTAGATTTAAAATGTATATGCAGTGCCTGGACGACACTGGATTCAGATCCAATACCCCCAAAAAAACAGAAAAGAAAAATTGAGAAGCATCTCTGAACAAATGAGACACCCCCCAAAAAATTTCCCCGATAAAAAAAAAATTCTTCAGTAAGGCTATCCAATCAGCCGCGGCAGCACCTTCCCTAATCATACAGTGAAGGAGTGTGAGCTCCAGCGCGCGCCCGGACTTATATAGTGCAGTGACGTACAGAATCCCGCCGGTCTTGATTGGCTTCATCTCGCACTGTCATCAGGGGTATGCCCTTTTTTCCTCCCAGTTTTTTTGCCCCAGTAACGCCATTTCTCGCAGCCATTTTATAATCAAAAACACACTTCGTTCACCCGAAGTAAACCCAAATTCGATTCGTTCGAACCCAAGTTTTCCCGAAATTCTAAACGAATTCCCCTTCGTTAGAAACAATTTGCCCATCTCTAATTACAAACCATTTCAAAAGTGTTTTCTGTCCCCTCATTCAGATATTTAAACCTACTGTCAATTTAAAGTGTTGTTACACTTTCCCCCATTTTTACAGGGCCCGGGGGGCCCCTTCGCTCACTTTGGGATCGCGTCTTTGGGGAACGGTTTTTTGGGTCCCGGGAAACACTTCACAAGGATCACATGGTTTATCTTTAAACAGCTTTATTCTTCAGCACTGGTTTACAGTACAGCACATAAAAACGGCACAAACAGCCGTCTGGCTACTAACTTCACATCAGTAGAGACCCTCTCCACCAGTGGTCAAGAACTATCGGCAAGCACCACAAACACATTACTTACAAAGTCCAGTAAGTAAGACCCAAGCCTCTGGGGGCCCGAGCTGTTTCTAGTTTTGACTCCCAAAATCCCCGTTTCCAACCCAAAAACATCCCCCCGATCTTTGGGTTCCCAGGCCCTAATGGGCCTCCGAAGATCTGCCAAAAACCTGCCCTGGAATGTGGGAATGGCCTCCCACCCAGCGCTGCGGATTTCCAAAGAAGGCCCGGGCCCTTTCGTAGCTGCATCACCCTATAAAGGCTCAGCACGTGTCAGTAACCTAGCGTTATTGACCCCAAATGCTGGCTGCCCCCCCCAAAGACCGGCCTTTTCAAGGGCAACTTTGCAGATCCCCTCGCAATAATCCTTGACAGAAACCCGCCTAAAGTGACTCTATCACATATCCCTCTCCTCTGATAAAGGCCGCAGGACTTTGTCACATACATAGAGAACCCTTTCTCCTGGGTCAAAGCTCCTACTGTTTCACCAATGTCATGCTGTCCTTGGTTTCCCTGGAGAAGCATCACACTTTTCAAAAACTATGGGGGACTGTACCTCACTTTTATTTAGACAACACCAGCGACATCCAACCTTTTATGTTTACCACCTTCACCCCCCCAAAAACCCGTGACCGCCCTTTTTAAACCAACAAACTATGCTCGATCGTCCTAATGAACATCTCCCCTACACATCTGTCTTTTCCCCTAGTGAAACAAGTCAAGGGACAATGGATTGGTTTTTGTCCGTAACTCTTGGGGCTGTATACATAAAAGGGTAACCTTTTTCTTATATAAGACCCCCGGTTACTGCCACCTCCTGAGCCTAGGTCACTACATCATGCCCTCTCTGAAAAAATTTCTTTGCCTGTCTAGTGCATGCACCAGGGCCCTCAGTGGTTCTCTCCCCCCCGTCCGAGTCATCCGTAACCTTGTGATCCTGTTCAAGGCCCCTTTTCTAGGTATCCCCAGCCCCAAATAGGCTGTCCGGGGTCCAGGACAGGGGCCCTCCCCACCACGGCAACCCCCAATACATATTACCATGGTTCAAAACCCCTTCCACATCATCTGAAGCTGAGACCCAAGGGTCCATACCTGTTTCATCTGCGGGCTTACAGCACTCGCTTACCCCGTACTGGGCAACCAACAGGTCATTGTCACTTACACTTTTAAAAACTACAGAGCTGTAGCTTGCCCTTGCATGACCTGGGGTGTCACTGACACTCCCACAAGTATCACTGCCGCTCACTGCAGGTGACACAAACCATGCATGCCCAGCAACAAAAAAAAAAAATGCCCACCACAATTCATAAATGCAAGCTGGCATTCCTGAGACTACCACTGATAACCTTTAGGGAAACTTTATCAATTGTATTACCTGGATACCTCAAAAAATTTTGAGGGAAACTCGGGCCCCGGGAGACACGGGATGCTGCAAGAACCTTTCCCTCCCTGCAAAAATCCTTTGACAAAAAAACCTGCAATATAGTCTTCTGGTTGGTTTTGCAGCAGTCTTTTGGGGCATTTTGTGCCCTTTCCCTTTTTAAAGGGGAAAAGGGTTTTTTGACTGGTGTTTGTAAAGGAATTCCAAAATTGACCAGTGCAGCCTGCACCTGTAGCACTGGTGTTCCAACTACCCAGAGCAAAAAGTAAACAGAAGAATCTAAAGGGGAAAAAAGGGTGTTTTTTTGGGTTTTTTTTTGTTTACTCCCCCAACATAAATTTATTAAAAAAAAGAAAGAAAAAAAAACCTAGGCAACTCCTGAACTCCTTTAAAGGTGTTGTACAAACCTAGAGAAACATGGCTGCTTGTTTAAAAAAAAAAAAAAATTCCCCAAGATTGTATCGGGAAAATTGTAGTTGCCACAAACTAAAAATAAATAGTGCTGATCCCAAATTTAACCACATAACCTTGGCCATATGTGGAGGTTTTTTTAACAGAAAGCAGCAAGGTTTTTCAAAACACGGGCCCAAATCATTTTAAACCCTTTTTACTCCCCAAAGGGGTATGGGTACCTCCAATTGTCTTTTAAAGGGAGAAAGGAGGGGTAAACTTGCGGAGCCCCCACCCCCAAAGGGTACGGGGGTATTAACAACAGGCCCGTTTGGGTTAAAAATCGGCCCGGGAATCATAGAGGGCTTTAATCCCTGTTTTTTTAAACCCTTTTTTAGGAATCAGGGGCCAATCCAAATAAAAAGTTTTTCATATCTCCCAAAATTGGACTTTTTATTTTTATCCTCCCAAGGTAAGGGGAAAGCACCTTTTTTTTTTACACCTTTCTGCATTAGGTTTGACCTCAGGCCCGGACTTTGCCCCAAAACCCCATTGAAATATGACCCGGGTTGTTTTCCCAAAATTTTGTGTCCCAAAGGCGGGTCCTAACTGCTCTCCTGAAACCCTTTTTTCCCTTTCTGTTTCCCCTCCCAATTCATGAAAATTTATTTTGAGGTGGTCGTTTCAGTGGTCTAGCAGAGTATCAGGGCAATAGAGACACAGACAGCCTTTTAAGGTCCAAGCTCGGTTCTCTTCCGGCATTTATTTGGATACAGCAGTAAAAGATGTCAAGGAAAACCATAAACAAAATAAAGTCTGCTGGTCCAAGAACCAACTTTACAGTAGTTTTCCTCACCACTATCTTGTAGCTGTAAACCAACACGCTGGTTATTACCTGGTGTAGCCTCTCGGGCCCAAACTCCTTGGCTCGTTATAGTAGACACACCTAGTCAGAACCTAGCTGACATATAGGCCAGCTAAACCCTGGCCTGGAACACAGGGAGCAGTCACCTATCAAACACTTTGACTGCTCCCGATAAGAGCCGTCCCGGACTCAAACAGCTAAACTGAATGGTCAACATGTGCCAACTACCTACCGCAGCTGACACAGAATAAAGTGACGGCTTCCACCTCACAGAGACCAGGTTTCTCGGTGACGTGCATCTGTCCTCACCTTGTATATCCGAGAACCCTGAGTGCAATATATAGACCTTACATAATAAATATATTTCAATTGTACATCTCATAGTCAAAATAACTTTTATATGTTCTTTATATTTTTGGGTATGTAATATATATATATATATATATATATATATATATATATATATATATATATAAAATATATATAAAATAATATGTAAAGTTATTTTGACTATGAGATGTACAATTAAGTCAGTTAGAAACAGGCAAGATCAAAAACTGCTGTATGTAAACAGAAGTGTTATTTCTTGACATGCAAATAAAAGAAATAACATTATATACAATTGAGCTCCTATAAGCAAAGAGAACAATATGAATCACAACCATAAGTGAAGATATTTCAAATATCAAAAACTTCAAAGCAAATAACTAATAAAGTGCAAATGAACACTATGGGCCACATGTATGAAAACTGTCTAGTTCTAAAACTCACTTTGTTGCCCATAGCAACCAATCAGAGAGCCCCTTTCATTCAATATGGTGCTCTGGAAAAATGAGAGGGGCGCTCTAATTGGTTGCTATGGGCAACAAAGTGAGTTTTAGAACTAGACAGTTTTCATACATGTGGCTCTATATGTAGTGGTAAAAAATTACATAAGGGGCACAATGCAATAGCAAGGAGAGTATATATAAGCACTAAGGGAGACATGATCGGGTTTTTCACCCTTTTCTGGCGTAAAATGCGCCTAAGTGAGCCGGCTACGATGTCTAATGCACCTAATGAATGTGTTAGGCGCATTGTTCATAAAACTTGACACTTTCTAATGCGCCTGAGGGGGCGTTATGGAGGCATGTTGCACCACATATTAGACATATTAGACACATATATGAATATGATTCAGCAAAACTAGACACATTACTGCTCGGAAAGGCAGACCTATTTCACTGTGGTCTGCCTGAGCCTGAGGAGTCGAAGTGGAGCTAGATATGCCATTAGGGCAAAAAATGTCCCTTATTTCTTAACTTACACCAGTATAATAATAAAAAGTAATTTCTGATAATTATCAAACTATATAAAATTAAATGATTTAAATGTCATAAAAAATGTTATCATATAAAATTAATATAAAAATATATAATATCCCAAAAATATCAAAATATCTGCTATAAAATGTATTTAAATTTAATAGAATCTAAAACTAATTTTACATTAAACAACTCACTGATGTTGTTATTCAATTTTTTAATTTTTAATTTTTACTTAATTAAATTTGAAATTTATTTTTGCTGCTCTTACCCTTTATTCTACATACAGCAAGAGCCAGCACACCACAGGTATTGCTGGGACCTGTGGTCCTCCAAGCAAGATGACTACCATAGTTTCTATTCAATGACATGCTATTCTAAAGAATTCTTTTATTTCCAGCCTATCTATAGCCTTTATACATGTTAGGCGCATTACTAATGCACCTAAATTCCATAATGCACCTAACAAATAGGCGAGGTACATTATTCACTGAAAACGAGACTCGACAATTCACTTCGAAGCGCCTTCTTTCGTACATGTCTCCCTAAAATAAAGCTCCTATCTGGACAAGAAATAATGGCATGCCAAATTAGGGGTGTGATCCCCGATCCCAACGCGTTTCCTGATCCCCGATCCCAACAGGGGTCAATCATTGACTAATCAATTCTTGAAAATGTGGTATAAAATTGTCCAGTCGTTTGCCTTACAATAGGCTGGGATCTCAGGGTTCAGATGCAGATGCATTAGATATAAGAGCAATTAATGTACAATATTAATATTATTGATTTCTAATGAATAGCATGGGTGTAACTTATTTAGTGCCCCATAGCAAAATGGTACGGTCCCCACTGCATGATGACTAGAAACTATATTAATAATAGCACCATATACTAGAGAAACTAAATAGTAGTATTAGATAGCAGGAGGCCACCAACTAGTTATTCCCTACAATGTTCATGCATCTGAGTGGGTCCCCTTAACCTCTGGGCCCACTAGTGGCTGCTATGGCTATAGTTACACCCCTGATGACTAGGACTGTCCACCTTTTCTAATCACTAGAACTGTCCATAGATGTTTAGCAATTGAAGCATTTATCAAATAATGAAACTTTCTACAGTAAATACTGTTAGACATAGACATTAAATAAATTAAATTGATGCATTGTTTTAGATTTATGAAAATAGAGCTATTTATGAGCCGTTAGATGTTTGACACCACAGTCTGAGCCAAGTTCTACTCAGCTCACCCACACAGACACAACACATGGAAAAAATTGCTCTACTTGCAAAAATGCTCATCAGAATGATGCCATACACATCATGTGCAAAGTAAGTCATACCCATAGACACTCTGCTAACAATTCACACATTGCTCATGAGAGCAAATTTGCAGCTATGGTGCCACATTACATAAAAGTACATGAAGATAATTGTGCATGCCTCACTACTATCTTATAGAGGCCCTACAGAATACATTAAAGGGGTTGTCAGGAGTAGCATATTGATGGTTAATTCTAAGCCATTAATATAAGATTGTTAGGTTCCAACTCCCAGTACCCCCAAGCAGCTGTGAGTGATGCGAGCCCTCCATCATTTACTTGGTACAGCTCAGTAAGACTAAACTAGTGCACAGCCTGAGGGTAAGAAGAAATGATGGGGGACAGAAGAGGTGAACTGTTTGGGGGTTTAGGAATAGGTAGATGTGGTGGAGATTTGGTTGGGGGCACTGCCACTTTCTGGTATGGACGTGGCAAAGTTTAACTTGACGATGATATCATGACTTTACGTGTTATTTGATATTAGAATAGAACAAAAGCCATTGAAAGGCATTGAGAAAGTTGAAACAACTTCCTCTGCCATGATATCATGATGTGTTATCTGTAGAGTTTAGCTTTGCTTCATCTGTTTACATTCAGAAGGTTTGGGGTTTGCCTTGTGGGTGGATAGTTAAAGTAATCAGGTGGTGGTGGGGTCTTGGATAGGTTTTGAGGTGGGTAGGATCCAATGGTGATGCTGACCTTTTTTGAAGGGATGTTAATGGCTTAAGCACTACTCGAATGCAGATATGAGGAACTTTCAACAAGCCAAAGCCCTCTATCAGTCTGCATCTAGAATTTTATACGGCTACATTCGTATTAATATTTTTTAGTTTCAGGTTGATATCTAAGTCTTTCTTAAAACTTGCAACTGTTCCTTCTGTGACCAGCTCCTTAGGCAGGCTATTATACAGATTTACTGTTCTCATAGTGAAGAAGGCTTTTTTTTCCTCTGGAGATTGAATCCTTTTTTCTCCACACGAAGGGAACGTCCTCTTGTCTTTTGAGGGGGCTTTACATGAAATAGCTTTTCTCCATACTTTTTGTAGGGGCCATTTATAATTTAAAAAATTTAATAAAAATTAAAATCATGTTTTCTCGGAGCTGTTTTTTCAAGTTAAATAAATGCAATTTTTTTTAACCTCCCTCATAATAAGATGCCCCTTTCCCCTTAAAGTTTGGTTGCTCGTCTTTTGTTTTTTCCAGTATCACGCTCCTTTCTATAAACTGACCATATTCCAATGGGGCCGCCCCAAATGTTTTATACAGGGGGTAATTTTACATCCTGCCCCGCAAAGACCATCCCTCTTTAATACACGCCAATTTTTTGCTTGCTTTAGAGGCAGCTGATTGAATGCATGTGTTCTGTAGTTTGATCTACAAAAACACCCAATCCTGCTCAACAAGTGATTTTCCTTTTTTTTTCCCCCTGGGGACATATGATCCTGCAGATTTTTAGTCCCAAGATGCAGAACTTTACATTTAGCACTTTAAACCCTATTTGCCAAGTGGATGCCCAAACCTCAGTGCTCCTTTCTGCTTGCACTTTACAAACTCTTTATAGATTGCATGACTACAACTTGGTTTTGTCTGTAAAATAAAAAAACAGTGCTTTTTAACCCCCCTTTCAATTTTAAAAAAAAACATTAATAAAAGGGGACCAAGTACTGAGCTTAAAAAACCGGGGACCAATCAGAGTTGGAGTCATTTATCAACACTCTTTTTTACAAAACCGATAGCAGTTTTTAACCCAAATTTACACCCCAACTTTATTTCTAAAAACAAATTTTAATTTACCCAATAAACATTTATCGGACAGTGTCAAATGCCCCTTTTCAAAGCTAAAAACACTATAGCCACAGCTCCCCCTTATCCAGACTAATACTCACTTCTTCATAAAAACAGATCGGATGGTCTGACAATTCTTTACTTAGTAAAACCCTGCTGGCATTTACTTAGAAAGTTTATGCCCCAAATTCCTGTATATAACCCCCATGAGCCCCCTCAAACATTTTCCCCAATAGATGTTAAACTTTCTGGTTATAATTACCTGGGCAAACTTGGAACCTTTTTTTAACTGTAACTACATTTGCCTTGCACCCGGTCCTGGGGTATACCGTCACCCGGAACTCTAAATAACATTTTCGGGGTCACAGATAACCAAGAAGCTCTTTAAAAAACTCCCTTGGGGGTAAGCCATTGGGCCCGAAGCCTTGTTCACAACAGTTTATTTAACTTGTTGGACCATTTCTACACCGCCTTTATTTATTTTGGTGGATTAAGTACTGGCACCTCCTACTCCATGGGGGAGAGGGTAGAGTTGTTAAATTGTGGGGCAGGGGTTTTTATACAGGGGAAAAATTTCAAACATATGCAATTAATACAGGTAATGAGTGCAGAGTTAAAGGTCTTTTAATTGTTTTATCATTGCTCTCACCCCTATTGGTAGCATGAGCCGATGTCTACAACCCACAGAAGTTGCTTAGGTAGTGCATCTTATCCAGGATGGGAATCAAAGCAAATTGGGCAAGAAGGTTTGAACATCTTCACACAGTGTCCCGAGCTGAGGGTACCCGGGGACAGACCATACACCAGGGGGATGTGGAGGGGCCTAGGAGGGCAACAACCCAAAGAGGACCCCTACCCCTTCCCCGGGGCAAAAGGAACAGGAGGAGCAGGCCAATTATCTCCATGTTTCTGCTCAATCTGTCAGAAACAGACTCCATGAGGGTGGGGTGAGGGTCCGACGTGCCCAACACCATGCAGGGTGATTGGCATTTTCCAAAGAACACCAAGATTTGCAGATTTGACATTGGCGCCCTGTGCTTTTCACAGATGTGAGCAGGTTCACACTGAGCACATGTGACAGAAATTACAGAGTCTGGTGACGCCATGGAGAACGTTCTGCTTCCTGCAACATCAGCATGACCAGTTTGGCAGTGGGTCAGAAATGGTGTGGGGAAGCATTTCTTTGGAGGGACGCACTGCCCTCCATGTGATGGCTAGATGTAACCTGAATGCCATTAGGTACCTGGATGAAATTCAAATACCCATTGTGAGAACATATGCAGCTGCAGTGGGCCCTGGGTTCTTTCTGATGCATTATAATGCTAGGCCTCATGTGACTGAAGTGTGTCAGCAGTTCCTGCATGATGAAGACCTGAATCCAATCAAGCACATCTGGAACATCATGTCTCATTCCATCCACCAATGCCACGTTGCACCATAGACTGTCCAGGAGTTGACTGTTGCTATAATCCAAGTCCTGCAAGAGATCCCTCAGGAGAACATCCGCTGCCTCATCAAGAGCATGCCCTGGCATTATAGGGAGCCACACAGGCACGTGGTAGCCACACATACTACTGAGCCTCATTTCCTTATCTTGAGGCATTTCCACTGAAGTTGGATCAGCCTGAAATTTGATTTTCAACTTTGATTTTTATATCATTCCAAATCCAGACTATGTAATGAATAAAGAATTTCAACTATTTACTGTATATATGTGTGTGTATATAAATATATAGATAGATATATAATAAATTTGGTGTGGATATAGTATATAGAATTTAAAGCTGAGCTGGGAGGAAGCGACTGTTGTGGGACATGTATTTTTCAAACAGCACTTCTACTAGCCAAGTGAGGAGTAAGATCCAATATGGTAATATTATGCAATATAACAGCATTTGGAAGTAGTTCACACACTGAATTGTGACATAAATTTACTGCTTCTCTTTAGTATTCCTCCATTATTTGTTCTTATTTTTTTGGTTTCACACACAACCCCTTTAAACTGAAATAAATAGAAATTGAAATGTATAAATTACAAGTTCTACTAAATATTTCCCCATAAAACTTTTCTTCTCTTGCTATGTATCATACTGCTGGAAGATCAGATAGCATATTCAGTGTGACAGGTTGCCTTTAAGACTGGATTTACTCAACTCTGGCACTGTAGATTGCACACTGGACCGCTTATTCTATAAACTAAAAATACATACAATTTTCTATTGGTGGAAAGACTACAGCGTCCATTTATCAAACATTCAGCATAAACATTTATAGGACTTTATAAAAAAAAAAACAATATTGTAATCAATTAATGAGGAATCCTTGAAGGTCATAATAACATTTCACTTATTGCCATGCCTGGTCTGAACTGGCCTGAGGACCCCATGTCTTCTCAGCCTTCCCCCTCCGTTCTCCAGCCCAAGAAGTGTCCAAGCTTTTAGGACCCAAATGCCTGACTCCTGGAACCATGAAAGTAACTTGAGACTGAGGTAGAGCAGTGGAAGAGGCAGCGCTGGAAGAGAGAGGAGTGGGCAGGTTAGTATCCCTTTTTTTTTTCTAACAGCAGCAGCTCCAATTTAAAATACAATTTTGACCTTGACTAATACTTTAGAGGGTTTGTCCACCTATTTTTTTCTATTATTTTTGCCATAGTACTACTCTAATCTTTTAAAATAAAAAAAGATATACTCACCTCTCACCTCAGATCCAGCGCTGCCCCCGTGCTCACTTTCTGCTGGTCTTGTGTTTTCTTCTTGCTAACAGGGACGTCATGACTGCGGCCACTCATTAGCTGCAGCGGGAATGCGTCACCGTTTGGACGGCTCACTTCCAAATAGTAACGTCATTTAGTGACATGTGACTGCTGCACCAGTGACAGACAGAAAGACAGAAGAAAGGCAGAGAGTGAGAATGCTGCTGCGCTGAATCCGAGGTGGTACTAAAGGTAAGTGTAATTTTTCAAAATTTTAATTGGGCAGCAGTATGGTACAAAAGCAAGTGCTTACTGTACATACTCGACTATAAGCCGACCCGAATATAAGCCGAAGCACCTACTTTTGCCACAAAAAAATGGAAAACTTATTGACTGGAGTATAAGCCTAGGGTGGAAAATGCAGCGGCTCCTGGTAAATATAAAAAAATAAAAACGGATATCAATAAAATTACATAGGTAGGTATAGGCAGTTTAATGTCCTCCATAGGTATGTAGAGGCAGGTATATGTTCTCTATAGGCAGTTTAATGTACCCCATAGGCAGTAATAGGTAGGTATAGGTCTTACATAGGCAGGTTATAGGCAGGTATATGTCCCCCATAGGCAGGTACATGTCTCTCATAGGTTGGTTATAGGCAGTTATATGTCTCTATAGGCAGGGCATAGGCAGGTATATGTCTCTCTAGGCAGGGTATAGGCAGGTATATGTCTCTATAGGCAGTGTATAGGCAGGATATAGGCAGGTATATGTCTCTATAGGCAGGATATAGGCAGGTATATGTCTCTATAGGAAGGATATAGGCAGGTATATGTCTCTATAGGCAGGGTATAGGCAGGATATAGGCAGGTATATGTCTCTATAGGCAGGGTATAGGCAGGTATATGTCTCTATAGGCAGGTATAGGCAGGTATAGGCAGGTATATGTCTCTATGGGCAGGTATAGGCAGGTATATGTCTCTATGGGCAGGTATAGGCAGGTATATGTCTCTATGGGCAGGTATAGGCAGGTATATGTCTCTATGGGCAGGTATAGGCAGGTATATGTCTCTATAGGCAGGGTATAGGCAGGGTTTAAAAAAACAAAACAAATACAAACACTTCCCTTACTCCCTTGCTGTCCGATCTCCCGGGCGCTCCTCTCCGTCTTGGGGCACAGGCAGGGTGATGTCATCAGGCCACACACGCTGCCTGTGCCGGAAACTCCGTAGGGCCGCGAGTCTGCTTGCGGCCGCCCGGAGTCCACTGCGGAGCAGGGAGCGCTTGCTCTCTGCTCCGCAGTGATATCTTCGCCTGTATGTGCTCCGGAGTTGCATACAGGGGAAGAGATCGCCGACAGCAATGAGCCACGGCAGTTTCCGGACGCTGTCAGCTGTACTCGGCCTTCAGTTATATGCGGTCCCTGAGGAGTCATGTATAACTGAAATGTCCCTGCTGACGCCTGGGCCATCGCAGCGCCCGAGCGCCGACAGTGACTCGAGTATAAGCCGAGGAGGGATTTTTCAGCACATTTTTTGTGTTGAAAACCTCGGGTTATACTCGAGTATATACGGTAAGTGTTTTTTTTTTCTGCTTTATTTTTTCTACAGGCTATTTTATAAGAGCAAAAATGCCAGGAAATAAACTTGCTATTTAAGCTGCATTTAAGGGACCTAGCTAAAGACAATGACTAATCTAAGTAGTTTGTAAGCTACCAGTGGCAAAGGTGTGGATAATGTTGAAAGAGGCCTAACTAAGTTAGTGCAGTGCATCCAGCACAAGAAGAATCACAGAGGCAACTGCTGTAGAGATCTTAGCAGGCTTTACTCATTGCACAAACTTTAAAATCACAGTTACTTCTTTCCACATTAACACAAATAGAGAGACTCTTACTTCACATCTAGTTCTTCAGCCTGCAGCCTAGACCTTCTCAGCTAAACAAGGGTTGGCTTTCTATTTTCCCTGCAACCATCTAGGCTTCACTGGCACTCCATAGGCCATTCCAGTCGTGAGGAACCAGGGCTTCACTGTACCTCTTCTCCCATGAACTTAGTGACAGACTATTGTTCCATGTGGGGCTGCTTTTCCTCACAACTGGCGTTCTCACTATCTTGGGGACTGAGTGATCTTCTATTTCTCTTAGCCCGATGAAATGGGGCAACTTACTCCTGAGCTACAGATGGCTTTGTATGCAGGAAGACCTCTTTATACTGGAACACAATAATTACAACTGTTAACCACAAACTCCAACTCTGAACTAATCAGCCCTTTCTAGGATGGGTGACGATATCAGCCGGCAGCTTTTTCCTCTACTAAGCGTCCCCTGGCTACTCCTGACAGGCTACTGCTTGAAGGGGTTCTCCAGTTCAGCAAGCCCATTTTGATATATGTTATTATAACATTTTTAGTTTATAGAAAGGGGTCTTCAACTGAGAATCCTCATCTTTTTGTAGAGTTGAGATCAATTAAAAAGATTGTCTATGACTGAAGCACCTGTCCTGTCCTGTCCTGTGTTACACAGACAACCTGTTGATTTCAGTGAGTTCTGTGTAATGCCCAAACTCCCCTATGGTGGTGCTGCGGGGGAAACTGAACACTTGCTGCCAGATTTACACACAGATGATAGCTAAATGCTAATGGAGGGACACCTTGTGATCAACCTATTGTAAAAAAATTCCTTCTACAATAGGGTGTCACGGACCCCCCTGCGCCACTTCCTGGGTCGAAGGCGCGCCTGCTCCTGCTTCCAGGGACCCCCGCCCCGCACGTGGGTTTTTTGGGGCCCGCTCTTTTGCCCGGGCCCCCTCCCAGGTTACTTACCGGTTGACTCCTGCTTGTCTGGTTCCGTTCCCCCGCCACGTAGCCCGCCCCTAGGGGGCACGCGGTGGCAGTTTGGATTTAAAGGGGCAGTCCCCGGAAATTTGGTTCTTGCGGGCATGTTTTTATTTTCCGGCCACTTCTGCCGGGCCCCGATCCTTGGTGTTATTCCCATGGTAAAAGTGTTCCAGGCGTTTGTTTTGCCTTACCCTGTCCCGATTCTGCTTACGTTTCCCGTTTTACAAAACCTTGGGCCCCCTGCCCTGACCTCCTGTTTGTTTTCGTCTATGAACCCGGCCCGCCTGTCCTGACCCCCGCCTGTCCAGGGGACCACGGCCTGCTTGCCTTTTCTGTACCTCGCCCTTGGCCCCCCCGCAGGCAAACCCCCCCGGGGTTTAGTGCCCTGGGGATACCCCCGCAGCAAGACCATCCCGCTTTGCGGGGGCCGGGGTAAATCCGGGTCCCCTTAGATTATTCCCCTGGTGGGGGCTTTGCCATCCCCGCGGTGGTCCAGTGGATCCCCCCCAGACCGTTAACATTTGGATCGGGCCCATGGATCCCGCCAAAAGGTGCCATTCCCCCAGCCTGGGGGTCTGACAAAAGTCGTTGCCGCCAATCACGAACTCGGCAACAGGACGAACTTCCCCAGCAATCCCCCTGTTCGCAACTCATAATTTCCGGCAGCTTCGCCGCTCCGCGGTGTTCCTCCCCCTAGGTTCCTGGGTCAAAGGGGGCCCCAAGCAAAATGTGCTTCCAGTTGGGGGGGAGAAATTGAGGGGGGCCCGCCCAGGCTTGCCGTGGAGTATTTTGTTTTTTCCCCTTTTTCTGAAGGGCGAAGGTGGCGTTCGTGGAGCCTCCTCCCCGGGGAAAGGCCTGGGGGGTACCCCCCTATGGGTGAAACGACCCCAGTGACGGAAAAGATTACAATTTTTCCTCGTAATTTCGCACGTCTTCGAGGAACCACCCCGGCATCCTCCGTGAGAACCCCTCCTAAACTGAAAGGGGGCCCTGTTGTAGGAGCTACGTGGTCAATTCCTTTTTTGGCTTCCTGAACTGTCAGGGACGAGGGGCCGCTCTTTGTGCTACCTTAAAGAAGGGGCTCTCAAGCGGGGTTATGGACGTTTTGGAGCCGGGAGCCTCCCTCTTCCCCAGTGCCCTGATCGGTTAGCGCCGATCGATGTACTCTTCGTTAAAAGGGGGGGGGAGCTTCGAAAGAGCCCCAGTCACCCCAACCTCGCCGGTTTCCTCGCCGGCCCCGGTTTTCCCAGGGGTCTCTGCGCCAAAAAAGCCAACACCCCCGCGGGGCCATGCGATTGATCGGGCTCCCCCTCTCTGAGCAAGAATTGGCCGGGCCCCAGCAAAAAAAACTTGTGTCTCTATGTGGCGCCCAGGATTTTCGGGGGAATTGCCCCAAGGTCCCAAGCCTGCGGGAAACCCCTGCCCCCTAGGATCGTGGGAGAGGCATTCCTAGGTGCAATCCCCCTCTCCTCCCTGTTGATGCCCGTGCAGGTCGTGTCAGAGATGGTATCACGTTCCAGCGGCTTTTTGGACTGGGCTGGGGAACTTCTAACCAGCCCTAGTGGCAGTTGGTTTTCCGGGGTAGTGGAAAACCGCTTGTTTCCATTGGGAGGGGGGGAGTGCTCAGTGACACACCCGATTGTCCCCAACCCCACTGTCCCTCCATGTGGGGGGCCCCGCAAAAAAAGAAGAAGTCTCCTTCTCGTGCTGTCTCGCCCCTCGTCGGCGATCCCCTGGACTCCCATGGTGCGGCTAAAATTTCCCCTTCCCTGGATGGTTACTGGGAGGTGATTCTTTGGGGTCCCAACTGTCGGGGGCGTTGTTTGGTGGAAACTGCCGGTGCTTCCCTGCTTGCATTCCTTCGGGCCATTCCCGGCTGCCGCTTCCCGAATTTTGGGTACCCGATGTGTTCTCTGAGTGAAAGTGAGAGTCTTCCTCGCATCGAAATTCATTGCCCAATCATTATGCCGGGTCCCCGTCCTCCTCGGGGCCGAGTAAAACCCACTATGGGGTTTCCGAAAACCCAAGCCCTGCCCCTGGGACCCCAGGGAATCTCCGGAAGGGGTTCATAAAAAAAGTCCTGGGCCCCCGCGGGGCGGGTTTTTTTTGTAAGAAAAAGGACTGTACCCTTGCGGTGAAGTTTAGGGGGCTTGAACCAAGATCACGGTTAAAAAAAACCGTTTCCATTCCCGGGGCTGTCACTGAACTGTTTGACCTTGCGGGCAAAAAAGATTTTTTCAAGTTGGAGGAGGGGTTCCCAAAACCTTGGTCCGAATCCCCCCAAGGGGCGAAGGAAAGAGGCCCTTTCACACCAGGATGGGCATTTGAGTCCTGGTGATGCCCTTCGGATTTGTGCAAACGCTCCCCGCCGTTTTCGGAGCTAGTGAATAAAATCTTGGGGGACCCCTCCTCACCTGCGTGGGGGTTCCCTTGATAACATCCTGGTTTTTTTCCCCTTCCCTCGGACCCCACCGCGCCATGTTTGTCAAGAGAGGTTCCAGGAAAACCCCTTTTTAACAAATAGGGGGTGTGCCTCTTCCTCAGACTGCCTCCTTTTTGGGGGTACGTCATCTCTGCCCAAAGGGCCCCTACGGATGGATCCGCAAAATTGTTGCCGTGTTGCAGTGCCACGCCCGGTGGGCTGGGGCTATAAAGCGATTGGGGGGTTCTGAATACTATCGCCATTTTCATTCCCCATTTTCTACGTGGTGGCTCCGATAGTACCCTCACCCAAGAAAAAGCTAATAACGCAGCTAGCCGGTTGGGCTGAGGAGGCGTTCTCAAAGTCAAGTCGCCTTCTTAGGCCTCTACCCTTGCACGTGGTTTTCCAAAAAACCCTTCACTTGGGGGGGATGCCTCATTGTAGGGCGGAGGTTTTAGCAAAAAAGGCCCCGGGAAAGATTTTAACGTGGGTTTTCCCCAAGACGTTCTTTGGCCCCGGGAGGAACTACACGATTGGCGACCGGGAGCTATACCCAAAAAAAATTTGGGCCCTTGGAGGAGTGGCGTTTTTTGTGGGGGCGCCCGCTTTCCCTCCATATCTATCGGACCAAAAGAGCCTCCAATATTGCGCGGCTTAACGATTTTAAACCTCGCCAGGTTGGTGGTCGTCTTCTTCTCCCGTTTTGATTTTCAGATCGACTTCAGGCCAGCTGAGTAAATGTGAGAGCTGCGCCCTCTCCCGTCCCTCCGCGTGGTGGGTAAAAGTTTCTTTTTTCTGAAAACAAAATTTCCAGTCTTTTCATCAGGGCGGGGGGGCCCTCCGGAAGGCCCCTCTGGAAGGAATTTTTTTGGCCTCCCATTGCAGTGTATTTTTTAAAATGGGGACTTGCTCTTGGGGCGGATCCCGGGCCCCCCCAAAAAAAACCTTTGCCTGATATCTCTTTATTGGTCCGGCGGAAAAAGGGTTAAGGATTCTTTTCGTCTTGTGATCCTGTGCCCGCAAAAAGAGCCAGTACAAGCCGGAGGCCTACTTAGCCCTTCCATTCCCATCAAACCTGGACCAAAAATTTCGATGGCTTCATAACTGACCTCCCTCCGTGTCTGGCAACCCATCATTTGGGTGATTACGGATGCTTTTCAAAATGGGGGATTTCGTCCCGTTGCCGGGCTTTCCATCGCCCCCGCCTGGTGGAATTTTTCTTCCTCCAGTGTTTCGTTGCGGCTCCCTCAGAAATTGTCTCGGCGGGGGGTCCCTTTTTCTCCAGGTTTTGGCGGCCCCGTGAACAACTTAGGTGAAACTCGCTTTCTTTGGCTATCATCGCAGACGAACGGAAAAGGGGACGGGGTTAAAACCGGTCCTGGGAGTTACCCTTCGCCCTTTCGTCTCGGATGTAAAACATTGGCCCAATTTATGCCCTGGGCGGGTTCTCCCCAACTCTCTTGAGTCTGGTCCCCGGGGTCCCCCCCCCTTCTACTCGTGTTTGGGCCCGCATCCCCCCCCTCTTCCCCTGGAACCCCCTCCGAGGTCCCGGAGCCGGTGAATGGGCCCCAAAACTGAAGGTCATCTGGTCCCAGAAACCCCCCAGTCGTGCTCCGCGCTTCTGAGCGCATGAAGATCAAACGGACAGAAGAGAATTCCCCCCCAGTCTTCTCCCCCGGTGACAAGGTGTGGCTTCGTTGTTATTTCCCCCTAAAGATGCTTTCCAAAACTGGGTCCCATTTTCCCGGGTCCTTTGAGGTTCAGCCGCATAACCCGGTCTCATAAAACTCCGGCTCCCTCCCAGTGGGAATCCCCAATTATTTCATGTCTCCTTATTGAAACCCTGGTCCTTAATCATTTTTTCCGAAGGGTCCCTCCTTCGTTGTGGTGATGCGTCCAAAAGTCTTCGAGGTCAAGATATTTGGGATGAGGGAAATGGGGGAAAGGATACTTCTTGGTGGATGGAGGGGGTTCGGTCCGAAGAGGGTTTGGGAGCCCGGGGAAGAATATCCCCAAAAATGCCCGCCCCATCCAGAAATTTCTTCAGTCCGTAAGAGAAGGGGGCCAAGGGGGGGGGGCCGGGGGTGGTACTGTCACGGACGCCCCTGCGACCCTTTTCCGGGTGCAGGGCGCCCCTGCCCCTGCTTCCGCGGGCCTGTCCCGCACGTCGGTTGGGGTCGCTGTGTCCCGGCCCTGCACGTTCCTTACCGGCCCGCACTCCTGCTCCGTCTGGCTCCGTCTCCGGAGCAGTGCGCCGGTAATTGGTTCATTGCCTGGTTGCTCCTATTTAGTCGGCCACTCCCGCCGGCCTCACCCGGGTCCTTGGTGTATATTCCATGGTGAAAGTGTTCCAGAGCGTTCTGTCTTGCCTTACCGTGTACCGCTCTTGCTTGTTTACCGTTTCGAACCCTTGCCCCTGCCCCGACCCCCTGCTTGTTACCGTCTCGAACCCGGCCGCCTGTCTGACCTCTGGTCCACGACACGGCCTGCCTGCCCTTTTCTGCACCTCGCACTTTGGCCCCCCACCGCAGGAAGCCGCCGTTTGGGGTAATTTGGGGATACCCCCGCGCAAGACCATCCCCCCTTTGCGGCGGGTTGGTGAAAACCCGGGGCCACTTAGTTTCACTCCCTGGTGTGGGGTTATGCCATGCTGCGGGGGGTCCGTGGATCCCCCTCCAGACCCTAACATAGGGGTTTTTCCCAAAGCAGAAAAACGTTTTATCATGTGATTCTGGCACTTAAAGTGCCAGTACCAAAAAGTGCAACATTTACATATACAGTTTACGCATTTCATATCTTATAGAACATAACATCAAGTATGAAACACAGTTTGCAAACGATAGAGTATTCTAGCACCAAGAAAGCGACAACTTCATGTAATAAAACTTACATCTTTATTCCATCAGGGGTTTTAAAAGTAAACTGAACTTTAACCCGGGTTTTAGGGCGTCTATCTTTTAAAGATTTATTGGGATGAATAACGGTGGCTTACTTGCCCATTATATTCATGTATTCCAAATGAAATGGCACTGACCGCTTGTGTACTTCCAATATATCAATTCCTATAGCAACACCTATGGTCTACACAAATGGTAGATTCATAGACAATACATTGCTAGTGTGGAAACGAGATCATGCATCTATTTTGCATTTATCTATACTAATGACATGAAGTTAAGGTTTACTCATCATTCTTCCCACCATGATGTATCTTTTTGGATATCAGATTGGCAGGGGATGTCCAGAATAAACGGGTCAAGACAACCCTGCACAGGTAAGAAACAGAAATAATATCTTGAACCATAACAGCAATCACCTCAAACACACAATTAAATCTATATTTTGACCAAAAAAAACGACAATATATTTTTTATTTTATTGTGGCAGACGACCCTGTGCAGTCACGGGTCTCGCCATAGGGGGAATTCGCGGGTCCCCGCTGCAAAACTGCCCCCGATTGTTGGGTTCGGTGGGGGAAGGGGGACTTGCTGGTGTTTTGGGCAATAGGTTATTGACAAGGTAGTTTGAATGGTGCTTGCAGCAGGTATGGGTCTCCCTTTCCGGGACCCGTCAAACGTTGGGTGGGGGGTCCGCCCCACGTTCCCGGGCCCGGGGTTTGGGCCCCTCCCTTTAGGGCTATAAGAGGCCTCCTATACACGGTCAAGGGGGAGTACCTGAGTGTGGAGGCAGAGTGAGGACAGAGGCTCTGGCCCCGGGGTTTGGAGAAACCGAAACCAGTAGAGACTGGCAAGTGAATTTTGTTTATGGGGGGGTGTTCAGCAGGCACAGACCCCGTTGTTGGGGGATAATTTTTGTGTAAATTTAGTTAGTGAAAAAAACTTTGAGACTCTGG
>JAODAL010015706.1:0-82933 GCA_025379985.1 Phyllomedusa bahiana | reverse complement strand
TAAAGAGGTCTTGAAACTTCACTATTAAAAGTTTTCAAAAGTAATTGTTATCCTTTAGAAGTTTATGTTTTAATGTATTGCTTCTTTAATGTCCATTAAATTTCTGTTTCCTGGAAAATACCTGTTATCTTATCCCCATGGCTATTACAATTAACATTAGTTATCAACTCTTTAAAATTTTTCTCTAAAAAAACTTTTTGTGATAGTGAAACTGGATTTTATGCATCCAAGTAACCAATCTGTGTATCTGGAACAAAAGCAAAATACTATTTAATTTACAGTCTCTTGTTATATTGCAATTACCTAAGTCAGCTCACATCAGTTACACTGTAATCAAATGTTCCTTCTTCTGCGAAAAATGCATCCAATTGCATAAGCAACAGTATAATTGAGCATCTTTGTAATAAACAAGAAGGGTTGTATCATACTTCATCTTCTAGAAAGATGGAATTTGTAACTCTTGTTGATGTTTTTTCAGATGAAACCAAGGATGTAGCTTTATTTTCAATCAATAAGGCCCATTTATAGGTAATTAGACAAGATAACTGGTTAACAGTAAGTTATAGGAAAGTTTTTCAAGAAAGTTTGGATTTTTCATTTTAGCATAAAAAACTGCTTTATGCTAAATCGCAAAAAAAAATTGTGGTGACGATTTAACGGGGTTGTCCATTACATAGAAATGAATAAATATTGAAAGTACTGCTGGCCAAATAAAAAAAAAAATGTCTGTCTGAAGGTAGTAATACAGGAGAAGTTCTGCTCTCCTACACCATCATACTTTACCCCGGTCAAGGGTGCTGTGTTTTTTTTATTTATATATTTATTTATATATATATATATATTTTTATATATATATTTATTTATATTTTTATATATATTTTTATATATTATTTATAATATATTTTTATATATATATTTATATTATATTTTATATTTTTATATATATAATATATTTATATTATACCAAAAAACACACAACACACACACACCACACATATTTTTTTTTACTTCTTTTTTGTCCCCCCAGGGAACTTGGTTTACTTTTTCTAAAAGTTATGGTGTTAAATTTCTCACCCCCCTTGGTGTTTTCCCTTAATAAGAAAATCCTTTTGAGTCATACCTGCCTCCCACAAACCCGCACTAAGGGGACATGTATAAATTTGGGGTTTTTGTGGTTTTTGGCGTATAAAGCGCTTCTGTGCCGGCTCGTGTCGGAGCACCACCCTTTGTGTTAGGCGCTTTGGCAAGGTTCGCCAATTCTAATGTGCCTAAAATGAAGGGGCGTGTGTTGGCATTCTGGGGCAGGATGCCCTTTCGAAACACCGACCTGTATGAATGGGGGTCGGCCCCAAAATGAGGCGCATTTTAAAACCCGACAGGGGAGACCCATTTCAAAATGGTTGTTGTGAGGTGCGAAGTGTGCACCCCATGTTTGAGTGCATTGGCACCGGCATAAATGAGGCGCAGTTTTCCGGTAAAAACGTGAAACAGGTGCTTCGACGCCCCGACCTTCATACAGTGCCCTATTTTATTTTGCATGATGAGAGCAAACCCCAATTCAGCTGTCACAGAGAATTTAAAGGGTAGGCTTGAATCTTTCACATTGCGAAGCTCAGTGAGTCTAATGTGACTTGAGAATTCTTTACTCCATCTATGGCAATCAGAATAAATCCCTGGCATAACACCCTATCTCCAGAATCTAGACCCCATAACCTGTAATATTACATTTCTCAACCCCTTTTTGAACTTGGTCGATGAATCCCCCTCCAACCTTTTTGGGGCGGGAGTTCATAGTCACACCCCTATTACGAAAAAACCCTTTCTGTGATGATGAAAAAATTTTTTCCCCTTTGCATAGAAGGGGCCCCCTTGTCATTGTTACAGGCCTAGTTTTAAAAGATCACACAAAATATCTGTGTACTATCATTTTACATAATTATTAGAGATGGGCGAATCGATTCTAACGAAAGGGGGAATTGTTTAGAATTTTCGGAAAATTTCGGTTGAAACAAAATCGAATTTTGGGGGTGATTCGCGGGAACGAAGTGTGCTTTTCATTGATAAAATGGCTGCGGCACATGGGTTACAGGGGGAAAACACTCTGGGAGGAAAAAGGGGGCTTGTGCATGAATGTGCAGAGATGAAGCAATCAGAGACGGGGGGATTCGTGCGTCACCGCCTATTAAGCCCCGAGGCGCGCTGGGAGCTCACACTCCTCTCACTGTCTGACGGGAAGGTGTTGCTGCGGGTGAATTGCGCTTTCTGAAGAATGTTTTTAAACAGGTTTTTTGTGGGGGTCTCGTTGTCTCAGGAGTTCTCAAAATGTTCTTTTTCTGGTTTTTTGGGGTATTGGATTAAAAATCCAGTGTGGGTCCATGCAGCTGTATAAATTCAATTCCAAGTGGGATCTAAGCCATTTCCCCGTTGTTTTATTTAAAGAAACGCGTTTTTACAATAAAAATTCACTTTTTTTTTGGCTGTCAATTCTTTGCGAAATTTACTCAGGGGTTAATTAAGCGTTTTTTTGCGGGTGTGCTGACAAAAAAAACCCGTTTTTTTCACGAAAAATATTATTTTTTTTTTGGTAGCCTAATTCAAAGCAAAGGTTAATTACAATTTTTTTCCTTGTTGTGTGGGTAGAAAATACCCCATTGTAAAACGCTACAAAGCTTAGTTTGTGGGGGGCTCATTTCTATTGCGCAATTTACACCGGGTTTAAATTAAGCGTTGTTTTGCTCTGTGCTGACAAAAAAAAAACCGTCTTTTTCAACGCCAAAATATATATTTTTTTTGGTACCCAAATTCACAAGCAAGGTTAATTACAATTTTATCTTTTGTTGGTGGGTAGAAAATACAATTGTAACCGTTTCAAAGCTACTATTTTTGTGGTGGCCAATTTATGGAAATTACATCCGGGGTTAATTAAGCGTTGTTTGTGGTGTGTGAAAAAAATAAACCGTTTTTTTTCAACGCCAAATATATTTTTTTTTTTTGGTAGCCTAATTCAAAGCAAAGGTTAATTACAATTTTATTTTGTTGTGTGGCGTAGAAAAAACCCCATTGTAAAGCTAAAAAGCTATAGTTGTGGGGCTAAATTTATTGCGCAATTTACATCCAGGGTTTTTAAGCGTTGTTTTTGCTGTGCTGACAAAAAAAAACCGTTTTTTCAACCCCAAATTTTTATTTTTTTTTGGGTTGCCTAATTCACAAGCAAAGGTTAATTAAAATTTTTATTCTTGTTTTTGGGCTAAAAAATACGATTGTCACGTACAAGCTCTATTTTTTTGGGGTCAATTCTATTGCGCAATTTAAAACCAGGGGTTAATTTAAAGGTTGTTTGCTCTGTGTGACAAAAAAAAACCCGTCTTTTTCAACCCCAAAATATTTTTTTTTTTTGGGTACCCTAATTCACAATCATAGGTTAATTAAAATTTTTTCTCTTTTCGTGTGGCGTAGAAAAAACCCATTGTAACCGCTACAAAGTCTATTTTGTGGTGGTAAATTCTTTTGCGCAATTTTACACCCAGGGGTTAATTAAGGTTGTTTTGTGGGTCTGACAAAAATAAACCGTTTTTTTCAACGCCAAATATATATATTTTTTTGGGCAAATTTCACAAGAAAAAGGTTAATTACAATTTTATCTTTGTTGTGTGGGTGAAAATCCATTGTAAACGCTACAAGCTTATTTTGTGGTGGCTCAATTTATTGGCAATTTAATCCGGGGTTAATTAAGCGTTGTTTTGCGGGTGGCTGAAAAAAATAAACCGTCTTTTTCAAGCAAATAATATATTTTTTTTTGGTGCCTAATTCACAAGAAAAGGTTTAATTACAATTTTATCTTTGTTGTGTGGGTAGAAAATACCCCTTTTGAAAAAGCTAAAAAGTATGGGTTTGTGGTGGCTCAATTCTATTCCCAATTTAATCCAGGGTTAAAAAGCGTTGTTTTGCTGCTGTGCTGACAAAAAAAAAACCGTCTTTTTCACCCCAAATTTTAATATTTTTTTTTGGTGCCTAATTCACAAGCAAAATTTAATTAAATTTAATTCTTGTTGTGGGGGAAAAACCCCTTTTGTAACCGCACAAAGCTACTAGTTTGTGGTGGCTCAATTCTAGCGCAATTTACATCCGGGGTTTTAATTTAAAGGTTGTTTTGGCTGTGTGACAAAAATAAACCTTTTCTTTTTCAACACCGAAATATATCATTTTTCTTGTAGCTAATTCAAAAGGGAAAGGTTTTTAATTTTTAACTGTTTGTGCTTTTACATTTAGTAAAACACAAGTCTTGAAAAAACGACACATAAAAGAAAATTTTTTCCCGGGCCCATTTGTGGAGCGCAATTTTATCAAGGGTTCCCCAAGCTTGTTATGGGTTTTTGGAGTCAAAAAAAGGGTGTATTTTATATATACGTTTGCTTCATCAAACATGTTTTAAAATTTTAGAAAAACAGTATGTCAGAAGAGAGGTGGCAGGCTCTGCAACTGGAGGCAGTGGAAAAAACTTTCAAAAAGGGGCCCAGGTCGAGCCAGCAAGGGGACGTGCAGCGGGGGGTCACCGGTGAGGCCAAAAATGGCTGTCATTTGGGGCCGTGTGTTGTTCAGCAACCAAGGGTTCTTGATTGGTTGATAGGTCACCTCTTCCTCCCCGATGAATTGCACCCCAGCCAAGAGTCGGTGGGAAACCCCAGACACAAACCCTTGTTGGCATGGCCGGGGGGGTCAGGGCCCCCACCTGTCCCAGCCCGCCTCTGTCCCATCCAGTTCCTCAGCCCGGTTACTATGTGGTCTGGGTCAGCGCCACTATATAGCGAGGATGAACAATTTTAGGAGGGCGTCAAGCTACTTGGCGGAAAAATGGGGCCAAAAATCCCCCGCTTCTTGCAGTGGGGGCCCAAAAATATAGATGTGGAGAGTGGGTGGGAGGCATGTGGTGGGGCAGCCCCGGGTCCAAGACCGGTGATGAGGACAGTGTGACGATGAAACACAATAGATGATGATGTAGCCGACGCACTTGGAGCCGGGTGAAGCAAGGGCTTATCATCGTAGGAGAAGAGGGCGTCGCTTTCGCGTCAGGCAGCGGGGCCGAAGTGGGTTTTGTGGCCGTGAGCAGAGGGACAGCGTGGGGTCGGGGCCCAAACGGCCCGGGGTAGAAAAAACCCCCTTGCAGGTCCAAGACAGTAGCGGGAAGGGGTAGCGAGGCAGCGGCGGCAGTAGTCATCGTGCGGGCGTTGGGGGTAAAAACAGTACTCGGCGGTGTGGCAGTTTTTTTTGTAAGACACCGGAGGGCCGAATATGGGTATAGTAGAATTGTGGGGAGAAAGTGAAGCGTGGCCGGGGCTAACGTTGGCAAACGGGCCCCGCGAACCCATGCGCGTCACCATCGGTGGCCCGGGAGAAACGTGGCTCAGAGTGGTGGTCCATCCTGCCCCTGCGCAGCAGCAGGGCCGTGGCACGATGCCATTTCAGCCAGTCAAGGCTCCCCCCCTCTGGAAGGCAGTGTTTTCTTTGAAAACCTCTCCCCGGGCCCGTGCTTTCCCGCCCTCGATCATGGGCCAGCAGTCGTTCGAGAGGCGATTGTAAAGAGGGCAACGTATGCGTCCAAACCCTCAAAGGGGCAGCAGCTGACCGTGCCCTGTCCAAGTTTTGGTACTGCAGTCCCTCCCCTTTCCAAAAGGGGGACTCTGCACCATTCAGAGAATAATTGGGTTGTGCCGACCCAGATGGAGAGTTCCAAGCCCCTAATTTCTTTTTTCCAAAAAAGGGAAAAACCGCACTTTATAAAATTGTAGAACAGAAAATGGGTAGTCCTTGGCTTACGGTTTTTTTTCCAGGTACCGGCGCGTGGACGCTGGGCTGTAACTGGTCAGGGCCAGTACTGTCCCCTTTTCGGCCCCCTGGGGGAATGTGCTTCTGCCCCGGCAACCAACAAATTTGGGCAGGGACGCCGCTTTTCCTCCACGTTGTCAAACGCTGCTCCCGCGCCAATGCCCGGGCCTCCTCCCCCTCCACCACCACCACTCTCAGCCTCCACAAGTACTGCTCCCTCATACACAGTGTAGGGCACGCGGTGTCCGCGTTTTCTACACCTGTTTCCCCGGCGAAAGAAGCACCAGGGGGGAACTGCTCCCCGTCATGCAGCAAGAAATCGATGTGTGGTTTCTCCCCGGGCCAACTGAAATCGGAACCCTGGGAGGCAATGGGAGGAACATGGTGTCCGCGCTGCCCGAGGGGGAGGTCCATGGCCCCCGCATGGCCACGTGTTCAATTGTTTAAAAAAAGGGTTCCCGAAGTCTTCCACCGATCTTCGAAAAAAATTTTGAAAATGGCCAGGAAAAGGCTGCACTTTTTCCATTGTACAAAGCCCGGAACACCCCCCTCAAGTTGCCGGGCAGAACGGCCTCCCCCCCAAAAGCTTGTTGCGATGTTTCCACCCCCTGGAATTCCGCTGCACATGTTGGACCGATGTATGAACAGAGAAAAGGGATTAACGATTTTTGATGATCCCGGCAGAAGAAGTACCCCCTGTGTAACTTTTATGTCAGCCGTGGCAGCTCATCGTGGGCACCTGCGTTTTGTTGAGCCATTGAGGAGGCCCGTTATTTGTCGGCGCCAGGATACGGGATGAATAAAGTATTCCACTGCTTCATGTCCTGGAAAAAGATGCTGAAAAAAATTTTTGGGGGGGACTGGAGATGTGGCGACTACACTCGTGGCAATGAGTCCGGTGGGGAAATGAAAGGAGGGGGAGGAGGGGACATTGGAGCAGAGCATTGTCTGGTGAAGAGTGGTTTTCTACCAGGTGACAAGGAGGAGGAGCAGGAGCAGTGGAGGGGGGATGGAGAGAGGAAGAGAGGCAGATGACTCCCCAAACACCTGGGAGTTGTGGAAATGGAGGCAGGGAGCCCCTCGGGTCACTTGTGCAGATGTCCCCCAGCATGTTATTTACCTGGTAGTGACAGCCGAAGTCACCTCCCGAAGTCATTGGCCCCCCTTGACCCATGCTGTTGCTCCCGTATCACCTCCATTCCGTCATTGTGCCCTGCCCGCCCCTGCTGCTGGCCGTGACCTCCCCTCTCAGTATTGTGCCCGTCTGGGCCTAATAATTTTGCCACCCGCAGAATGTCATTGTGCCATCTGACCCCTTGTGCTGGGGATCCCGTGTGCCCTCACACTGTGTCATTGTGCCACTGTCTGCCCCATGCTGCTGCCCTGGTGCTGCCCCTGCCCTCCACATTGGCCCCCTTTCCCGTTTTTGCCACCCTTTGAATTTGTCATTGTGCCACTGTCTGCCTCTGCGTATGTGGTGCGCCGTGCCCCCCACACTGTGTATTGTGCCACGTTGACCCTTTTGCTGTGCGTTTCTCCTGCGTGCCTCCACCTGTGTATGTACCCCCTCTTTTGGGCCCATCCTTTTTTGCCGCTCCCGAATTTGTCATTGTGCCACTGCCTGACCTCATGCTGCTGCCCCCGTGACCTCCACATGTGTCATTGTGCCCCCTTGCGGCCTGGTACTGTTTTGCCACTTCCAGAAAGTTTGTGCCCCTGTTGCCTCATGTGCTGTGGCGCCGCCCTCACCTCCACATCTGTCCTAAAGTTGCCACCTGAGCTTCAGTTTGTTTTTTTCGTTTTTCTGCCTGATTTATAGGTACGTTCTGCTTTAGTTTTTTGGGCAGTTTTTCCCCCTAAGTGCCCCCGGGCTTTTATAGTGAAGCGTTCTAAGGCGGCGGCGTCATGGGTGTAAAAACTAAACACACATGATGAAGACCAAACCAAGCTCCCTCTGCTATTTTTAAACATGGGGACAACTTTAAGCACCTGCAGGCTTGGGGGCCTGGAAATAGCTGTTTTTTTAAAAGTGTTTTGTGCCGAAGTAATTCGGCCCAAACGAAAAATTTTTCGGAAATTCGGGAAGTGGGGCCGAACCGAATTTTTGAGAAATTCGCCCATCTCTAATAATTATACATGGTGATTAAATTGCCACTAAGCTTCTTTTCTAACATGAATTACACTAAGTTTGGTAATTTTGGTTCGCAACCCAAAACCATTCCCCTAAAACCAACTCGTCCCCCCTCCTTGTTTTTTTCCCCCTCAGCTATGTTTTTCTTATACACTGGACTGAAAATTGTACATAATATTCCATATGAGGCCAGTGATTTGTAGGGAGGCAAAACTATGTAGCTGTCTTGAGCATCTATGCCTCTTTTACAGGGGTTGTCCATTTTATATTGTTTTTTTTTTATCCCTATCATTTGGGCATATACGTTTTTAATTTTTATTACAATTTGTGTTGTACCTGTCTTATACAAATACACTAGGCCCCTTTCTAAAAATAAAAAAAATGGTATAGCCCACATTCCTGTCCATAGCAATGGCTTCCAGGGAGTAACTGTATAGAGTAAACATGGTGTCAGTCATTGACCCCTTTTGGGAGTCAGTTAGCGAGGATCACATGACATTATGGGTAGGAATTAAAGGGGGAATAATTTTTTTTTAAAATTTTTTTTTCTAGCAACTTATTTACTGGTGTAGTTTGCAGTATAACTGTGTCTCTCTAGAGGATGTTATGCTGTTAATAAAGTTAACTTTAGAAAAAAAAAAGATGAAACAGAGAGAAGAATGTGCGGCATCTTCTACACAAAGAATGTTTGATGCTGCTGGAGGGAGTAATAGAGGAGGTTCTGCTTCATACACTACGTTCCTGGATCCGTGTTCCCTGACCTGTGTGTTGGTCAATGATAAGACACTGCTGAAGGTATTAACCCCTTAAGCCGCACGCCTGAAAAGAAGTTAATGAACAGAACATTTTTTTAGTTTTTGCCTCCTTGTGTTTCAACAGTTGTAACTATTTCATTATTTCAATGATGCAGTTGTATGAGGCCTCGTTTTATTCGAGATGAGTTGTACTTTATGGGGGAATAGTTTAATTTCACCTATAAAAAATTGCAGAATTGTTTTTTATTATTATTATTTTTTTTTAAATTTTTACACCATTCACATTTCACACTTAATAACTTGTTAGATTAATTATACAGGTTATTACGGTCATGTGGATACCTAATATGTGTAGTTTTTTTTTGTGTGTGTGTAATGTATGCACAATTATTTTTTATTAAAAATTTATTTTCATTATTTATTATTTATTTATTTAGATTTTTTATGTTTTTTACTTTTTTTTAAAATCCCATGAAGGGATAACTGTGTTACTTTTTTTTTTTTTTTTTTACAATTAGTAATATATTAGCAGATTAATATAGTCAAATACATTGTAATCGGGTGCAGTATGACACAGGCAGTGATCAGGGCAGAGCACAGTCTGCCCTTATCACTGGCTTGTTACACAGACAGACCTGGGGCTACTATAGGTCCCCAGGGCTAACTGTGCAGTCATTCCCCGGGCTCTGTTGGGTCACCGGGAGTCCCGATCACCCGACAGAACAGGGAAACCCTTTGATTGCGATGCGGTGACGAACTGCGGCAATCAAAGGGTTAAAGCACCGGGAAGCGGAGGTTTTCCCCGCTCCCCGGTGCTTGCAGGAGCTGTGCTGGGAACAGGGCTGTGTAGTACAGCCCACTGCGCAAACTCTGATGTCTGCAGCGACGCCAAAGACGTCGGTGCAGACGAATGACCTGCACCAGCCAACGTTAAAAGACGGTGGGCGGTCGTAAAGAGTTAATCCTGGAGGTGTTCTGCACCTCCATATACTACTATTACCTGAATACCAAAGGTCACATGACCTGTGTGGTGGTTACATGATCAGACACTGCTGAAGGTATTAATCCTGGAGGTATTCTGCACCTCCACATACTACTATTACCTGAATACCAAGGGCCACATGACCTGTGTGCTGGTCACATGACCCTTTTGTGTATACAGGTACTCCATGGAATTTCTCTACCCAAGCCTTCCACTTCCCTTAATCCATCTGTAATATTCGACTGCCCTTTAATGCCTTACTGAGTTTGGACACCTGCAAATATTGTGATTCTGCTCTGTAAGCTATCCTTAACACTCAAGTTTTATTTCCATTGGCGAATGTGTCAATGGTCCATGCCCAGATATGTGCCAGCATATTCTCACATAGGGCCTCCACTGTTTCAGTGTTGCATTGTCTCAGGTTGTCCAGAGCCTGTAGCTGGGGGCAGATACACTGAATCTCCACTCTTCTAAATTTTATGAGAGTTCCAACTACAGCCCAATTTAGTGCCGAAAATGTGCCTGGAACTTCCAAAGAATAGAATGGAGAGTCGTGCGCAAGCATGACCGACTCTATTCTGAGCCGACACTTTCAAGATCCCATTCCTGAGATAAGTGTGGGTCCAGGAGGTGGGACCTTCACCTATTAGACATTGATGGCATAACCTATTGGTATACCATCAAAGTCTATGGTGGGAATTCCTCTTTACTGTGTCCCCATATAAAAAAGTTTCATGGTTTTAGATCTGGTGATCATGGAGTACAGTGCAACATTGGTAAATTGTTGTTTTCAACATAACATTCTGGTTGAGTTTACTTCATGTATTAGTGCACATTTAAACAGAAATGTGGAGGTGCTTCATCTAGCGGGATTAAATACATTTTGCATAACTCATTTCTTTAACATGTCCAGGTAGTCGTGGCCAGTGGCAGTATCTTCGCCAAAAAAGAAGGAACTGTAGACTTTGCACCTGCTTATTGCACAGAACACATGAACTTTCGGTGAATCTCTTATGTGCTTGATACTTTTTCTGAGCCCGGAATTTTAATGTTGTGGCAATTTACCCTTCTACTAAGGTGAAATGTAGCATCATCACTGAACACCAGCTAGTCAGCAAGTTTGTCCTCTTCCAATCAGATTGTTATCTGGTTTCAGCCTCTGAACAACTAATTTGTATGGCTTGTAACACAAACATTTTCTCTATTCTGTGGTTTGTGGCACCAGACTTTCTAGGACTGTGCTCATACATGACTTGAATCCTGTTCACTGTGTCTTATGAATTATTTTGGTTGCTTGGACTACTCCCATGACATAAACACCAAGTGGCTTTGCATTATTTTACCTAACCCAAAATGTAGTTTCTATGCCAAATCTATTCAAAAAGTTTTGCTGTACTGTCACAACAAACCTTATTTTTGCATGGTAGATGTCCTGACTCAGTTCTGTCCAAATATGTGCCAGCATATTCTCAGATATGGACTCTAATGTTTCAGTGATGCATCGTCTCAGGTCGTTCAGAGTCTCCCTTCTATTCCATGGGAGTTCTGAGTACAGGCAAATATAGTGCTCGACACAAAAGGAAGACACAAGCAAAGCCCAATTATAAACTGCTGTCTTAAATCAGACACCTTTTGGGGAACAGAGTCTAAGGCTACTTCAAGAGCCCACTGCAAGAGAACCATGTAGCTTCGTCAGAATGATGCAAGAAAACAAACACCAGTGGGAAGACAGACAGGACAAACAAGAGACGACAGGAATAAACAGAGGCCAAACACAGGAGAAAGAGAATGGTCAAATGGTGCGAGGTCAAGCCAGGAGAGTTCAAGTGATAGAATCCAAATCCAAAGAGTAGTGTAGTGGCCCGAAACAGAACCTTGTCCCATCTGTCTGTTTCATGACTAGCTTACAGCCACTACAACTGCTCACTATTCAACCCCTCTACGCCTAGTTTCACTGTTATCTCATATATTTAAATCCCAGACATTTCTCTATTTTGTTCTATTGTAATTGCTCTTGTGTGTTTCTCCTACAGCATTTCTTGCATCTACTTTGCCCACTGGTTAGAGCAACAAGGAGTAAAATCAGCTAGTAACCTGATTGGATAAGTGGCTCAGCCATATCAGCCAATCAGGGGAGCTCACTTTGCAGACTCAGAATAGCAGTCTGAGCTGGAAAGTTCCAGAAGGAAGGAGTGAAGCAGGAGGCTCCACAGAGAGCACATCTCTCCTGTACCACAGAGCGGCTGCGGCCTAGTATCTTTTCAACCTCTAAATTCAACCTGTATGCAGCAAGCAATGAGGATTTCCACGGGCCTGTTTCAGTTTCCAGTAGGACTACCAATATATATTATTTAAGAGCCTACTGTCCAGCTGGAAGTGTGTTTGAGGGTCCCCCAACTCCAACTAATTATTGTCCTGGCTTCCATGTCAGTGGTCCATGCGTCTTCCACCTGTAACCAGTGTGCGTTGGCAGCGTCAAGTTCTCAGGTCTCAAGCTCAGTATTTTCTGACCCGTGCCTCGTTCAGCTAAAGTTCTCACCCAGGGCCGGGACGACGGGTAGGCAGAGGTAGGCGATCGCTTAGGGCGCTTACCTCTGTCTGTCCCTAAGGGGCGCAGGCAGGGGCCCCGAACCTCCCGGGCTCCAGGCCGCTGCCATGGGCCTGGAGCGCCGTTGGCCTCTTTAGCTGCATGTGCGTCCGCTGGACGCACATACAGCTGACTGGCCTTATGCGGAACAGAGAGCAAGCGCTCCCTGCTCCGCAGACTGTGTCGGACCCGCCCACCAGAGGATCGCTGGATCCTCCGGTAAGCCGCAGGGCCTGCACAGCGGGGCCGCCGGATCCTCATAGCGCTGAGGACCCGCCGCGGCCCCGCGCTGCTCAGCTGGGCAGCGTCGTGATGAAGTGATGTCATCGCGACGCTGCCTCTCCTCAGACGCACAGCCCGTCATAGGCCGTGCGCCCGAGGAGCTGCCGGAGTAGCCTCCCGGCGCTTGAGACGTGATAACATCATCACGTCTCAGTGTCGGACTGAAGAGGAGCGCGCGGCTGGTAAAGAAGAGGACAGAAAAGGAGCGCGCGGCTGGGAAGCAGGTAAGGTGAGTATAAATGTTGTTATTTATGCCTGCCTGAGCCCCTATATGCCAGCCTGAGCCCCTATATGCCTGCCTGAGCCCCTATATGCCTGCCTGAGCCCCTATATGTCTGCCCTATATGCCTGCCTGAGCCCCTATATGCCTGCCCTATATGCCTGCCTGAGCCCTATATGCCTGCCTGAGCCCCTATATGCCTGCCCTATATGCCTGCCTGAGCCCCCATATGCCTGCCTGAGCCCTATATGCCTGCCCTATATGTCTTCCTGAGCCCCTTTATGGCAGCCTGAGCCCCTATATGCCAGCCTGAGCCCCTATATGCCAGACTGAGCCCCTATATGTCTGCCCTATATGCCTGCCTGAGCCACTATATGCCTGCCCTATATGCCAGCCTGAGCCCCTATACGCCAGCCTGAGCCCCCATATGCCTGCCTGAGCCCCTATATGCCTGCCTGAGCCCCCATATACCTGCCTTAGTACCTTTATATACCTTCCTGTGCCCCTATATACCTGCCTGAGCTCCTATAGCTATATACCTGCCTGTGTGCCCCTATATACCTGCCTTAGTGTCCCTATATCAATATACCTGCCTGAGTGTGACCCTACATCTATATACCTGCCTGAGAGTGACCCTATATCTAAATACCTGCCTGAGAGTGACCCTATATCTAAATACCTGCCTTAGAGTGACCCTATATCTATATACCTGCCTGTCTAAGGGGACAATATCTATATACCTGCCTGACTGAGGAGACATATATACATATACCTGCCTGACTGAGAGGGCATATCTATATACCTGTCTAATAAATAACCCGCCTCAGCCAGAGATTAGACATAGGTGAAAAAACATAATGAAGCTGCCACCAACTAGGCTGAGGCTAGGAGCCAGACAGGAAAGAGTCTTAAAGGGGCAACATACTCCTAACATTAAAGCTGTGCTTTGATTGGCGGCTTAGGGCAACTTTGCCAGTTCTGTTTTGATTTTCGATTACTGGCCATTTATCACTGATGTTGTTTACTTTTGTTCCATCCTGTAGTGACACAGTGGCAGCATGGCATGGGGGCCTTTATTAGACGCCTGCCATATCAACCAAACAATATCCAACGATCATGTTGCCTCCAGGTCCAGCATTTCTGCTGACCACAGCCACTCATTAACGAACTGGCCAGCGGTTGTTACATATAATAAATGGGGGAACCCAGATTGTATGGAGCAGGCACTGTCATTATGTGCTATGAACTTTGCATCATTGAACTGAAATGGTAACTAACCTTTCAACAAACTTTGCATACATCAAAAGTACCTGCAAATGTAAATTTAGTCTCCTTTCCTTTACCATCTCCCTCCTAAATTCGTTATTTATGCTTAAAACAATGCTAAAATATGTCAGCTCTGTGAAGTATCAGGTAACATGCAGTCTATGAAGAGGGGAGGGAGCTACAGAATTATACAGGGACAAGGAAACATGGCTGAAAACTCCTGTAAGTGTTATTTTGCACGTTTATACAGAAAAGATTGTAAAGACTATTAAGATTAGTAACCATTAAGGGAAAATAATATTGTGGAAAATGAAAGAAAGAGCCAGTATCTGATTTTTTAGATATTTTTGATAGAGGATATATGATCTGGCATATGAAGTGCACAAGGTAAGATAAAATATAACAACATTTTAACAATGCGTTTATTGCTAAAATGGAAAATCCAACTTAATTTATCGTACTAATAACACACAAAAAAGCATTGCCAAGAACGTATCTCAAGGGTAATTAAGGTCAGGGGTGACAGATACAACAAAATTGGTATGTCGTATAAACCACAATGCTTATGTTTTAAAATCAAACTCCATCTGCATAAAAAGGTTACTGTGAAACCTCTGTGATAATACTGGAGGCATTTCCATCCTATGTCTCAGGTAGTTTGTACTTAGGAATTCAGCTCTTACATCTGTTTCCAATCAAGTTGTAATTTAGATCAATTCTGTGAGGACACTTTGCTATTATTCCACCAAATGTTATTGTTTTTTTCACACAGCAAATGCATCAGAGTTTGTTGCACTCTCTCTGTAGATCTCCACAGCAAATCTGAGCTTCTGCTAAATGCAAAAACAAACACAGTAACACATGCAAAAAGAGAATAGAAAAACAACAACTCATTTTCTTCAGCTGAATAAAGTCCATTAAGTAGAAGATTATGGCTGCATAAGCAAATCTGATTCTCATTGACTGGAATGACAGCTTTCAAGCTTTTAAGCATAGTTGCATATAGTGCAAAATCAAGGCACTGATGTATTGTTCTATCTGTGTTATATTGTAACAGCCCCACGGACAACGGAGTATCCTATGACTAATACAGCGGAATAGCATATAGAATAATTATCTCACTCTTTTTACCATTTGTTCGCCACCATAGAATTTTTAGGGCAAAAGCATTTGTGAGCTAAACACTCCCACATATATAGTCCTTGAGATGTTTATGTAATTAGGGAACTCATTTGGTAAATTCTAACGTGCCGGGGGTTAAGTAGTGGACATTTTTTTTTTTTCTGAATAATAACTTTCTCAAATTCATACACTTTTATAAACTACTTTCATCAAATTTTAACTAGGTTACCTTCAATTTATGCCAACCTTGCTGAGGACAGCACAAGCTAGTGACAGACATGCTGTTGCCAGTGCTGTGTCCCTTATTTTACAAAATGCAGGAATTTCAGAGAATCTAGGGCCACACGTATGAATGGGGCTGTGCCAGATATCTGGCGTCTTTTCAGCCCGATATCCAGCGCAGCCCTGTTCGATACATATATAAATTGCCCACACGCCACTCCGGGGTGCATTGTATAGCATCTGCGGCACTATGTAATGCGCCCAATCTCAGAGGGCGTGAGGGAGGCAAGGCGCAGTAGGACCATAGCGAAGCTACATATTTACTGTATAGCTTCGCTGCGGCACTTCTAAGCGCATTACAGCTGGAACAGGTATACCACTTTCAAAGTGGTATACCTGAGCCAAAAATGTCGCCCAAGTGCTAGAATGCACCTGATTTATGACTCACTGCAGAGCGGGTTCATATATCAGGCGCATTCTGTGCCAGTATTATGCGCATGATATTTGGTGTTCGCAAAATTTCATGCATGTCGCCCATAATGCTCCAATCTGGCAGTTTGCAGATCTGGCCTGTTCTGCCAGAGATGGGGCCAACTTATTCATCTTTCTCCCAGACATTGGTTGTGGACCACTACTTTTCAACAACAGGTTCCCTACTTGGTGTGACAGATGTCTGCGGTGTAGCGCGCTGGAGAAAATTGGATTGTCCAATAGAAGAAAATTCATTTGAAATGGGGCCAGGTGGCAGAAAGAAAGAAAAACAAGTTATACAGCCAAAGTGTCTGTTCGTTCTTGCACTCTCCAACCCCCTCCACCACCTCCAAAAAAAATTAGGTGAATAGGAAAAAAAATGCAATTGTGACTTTGTTTTTTGGAGAGTAGTATTTGTTGGAGTTTACACTGAACAATTTAATTAACATGCCACTTGTATTCTGTAAGTCAGTAAGTATATAAGGGCCACATTATCACCATATTGTTACTGATCAAACCAGTATACTAAGACCAATATTGCCAATAACAACAATGTACAAAGACCAATTAATACCTCACAAATTACTACGATATGGTGACTAATACCATCATACTGTTACTGACCAAATCAATATATCAAGACTAGTGTTGAGCGATTATTATCGACAAAGTTGAAATCGGCAAGGTTTTTATGGGGATCGAAATTTCCAGATCATGCGATAATTAAGGTTAAAATCTGTGCATCATCTATTAAGATCGCGCCTTTTTCGGCGCTTCCTGTAATTTTGGCGGCCAGCAAATGAGATTACAGAATAGAGCAGGGTGAGATTTGTGTGCGAGTCATGACTGGGATGTGTATGGTTGCGATTGGCTGGAAAAATCACATGACCTCGTTTTACATAGAACAGCGTTTCCTGTTTCAGCCTCAGTGTCTCTCAGCGTCTCATAGGGATAGGACCTGCGCTCTGCCTGTGGCCAAACAGCTCAGCGAAATTAGTCTATTTCTGCACAGAGAAACCTCTACTATTAGCTGTGATCCTTCCAATTTAGTTAGATTAGAGATTTGAACATTTTATGTAGTTAGCTAGAGAATTTTAAAGCAGCATCTACCGCTGTAAATTCACGGCGGAGGGGAGCGGGGGGGGGGGGGGGGGCCCGCGGGCGAACACAGACAAGCTCTATCTATAAAGAACACGGGATAAAGTTCACCAAGACTTAGTGTAACTTTTGAGGGGAATACTTTATTATTAACAGTTTGCTTTGAAATATTTCCTGGTTTTTTTGGGGCACCAAAATTATAGGGGATAAACATCTTTCTAGAACTGCAGGTCTCTTTGTTACCCTGCAAAACTCCCATTTTATTATCATATACATTTCAGATGGGTGTTAAATTTTTACCCATTAACCTGGGGACTTTGAAAAATCCACCTTGCTTTTAAATTACAATCCAGCAATCTTGTAGTCAGCAAGGTTGTTTTTTGGGGCCAAAAAAAAAAAATACCGGTATCCCCTAAACGAAAAAACACACAGTTTAAAAAAAAAAGGTGTTTTTTGACTTTTGCCACCCAGCACTGTTCATTGACGCGCATTTACGTAAATCTTAAAACACAATTCTATTTTCACCACAGGTGAATTGAAAGGTGCAAAAAATCCCCTTTTATTATATAAAAAACATAACATTTTACGTTTTTTTTTGACTTTTGCGCACCCAGCCTGTTCATTGACGCGCATCTACGAAATTCTTAAAACAGAAATTTTTAATTACCACAGGTGAATTAAAAAGGTGCAAAAAATACCGTTTTTTATAAAAAACATAACAGTTAGTGTTTTTTGACTTTTGCCACCCAGCAGGGTTCATTGACGCAAAACTACGAAAATTTTTAAAACAGAAATTCTTATTCACCACGGGTGAATTGAAAGGTGCAAAAAATCCCTTTTTAGTATTAAAAAATAACATTTACGTTTTTTTTTTGACTTTTGCACACCCAACTGTTCTTTGACGCAGCATCTACGTAAATCTTAAAACAGCAATTCTATATTCACCACAGGTGAATTTGAAAGTCAAAAATACCGTTTATTATATCAAACATAACATTTACGTTTTTTTTTGATTTTTGCGCCCCGCACGTTCATTACCAGCATCTACGTAAATCTTAAAACAGCAATTCTATATTCACCACGGGGAAATTTAAAAGGGTGCAAAAATACTTTTAATATCAAAACATAATTAGTGTTTTTTTTTACTTTTGGCGAAACCCACACTTTTCATTGGGAGAAAAAATTACGTAAATCTAAAACAGCAATTTTTCCCTATAATAAAACCAAAAAGGGTAAATTTGAAAGGTGCAAAAATACCGTTTATTAATCAAAACATAACAGTTACGGTTTTTTTGATTTTTTTGCGCACCCCAGCACTGTTATTGCGCAGCATCTACGAAAATCTTAAAAAGAATTTATTCCCCACGGTAAATTAAAAGGTGAAAAAAATACCGTTTTTTTATAAAAACTAAAGTTACGTGTTTTTATTTTTGCGCACCCAGCACTTTTCTTGACGCAGCATCTACGTAAATCTTAAAAAACAGAAATTTTAATATTCCCACAAGTGAATTGAAAGGTGCAAAAAATACCGTTTATTAAATTCAAAACATAACAGTTACTTTTTTTTTGATTTTTGCAACCCACATTTTTCATTGACGACCATCTACTTAAAATCTTAAAACAGCAATTCTTATTCACCACATTGAATTGAAAGGTGCAAAAAATCCCCGTTTATTACCAAAAATAACAAACATGTTTTTTGGACTTTTCCCCAGTCCAGATTTTTTGATAGACACCTTGTATTAAATTTGAATCCACAATTTTTTTTGATTAAGGATTTGAGAAAGCTGTGATTTCCCCGTCTTTTAAACAGACTTTCCAAAACTTTTCCCAACCTTCCAAATTTTTATATTTCTAACATGGAGCAAAAATGCAGGGGGTAAGCGAGCAAAGAGGGGGGTAGACATGGGGGAAAGGGTACGAGAGAAGGTGCTCCTTCCAGTGCGGCGAAACCGCTTTCCCGGATCGTCAGTTCGGGCCCGTCGGCCTGTCATCGCGGGGTCAGGCCCTGTGAATCTAAGTAACGAACATCGTCGCCAATTGCCCCTTCAGTGGTTTAATGCAACTGATCTAGCAGTCTACCTCCTCGTCCCGCATCACCCACAAATGTCGTCATCACATCTCAGCATCCGTCCAACATGAAGCAGCCGAAATTCAACTCTGTCCCCACCATGTGGAAAACCTTGTCTAAAGACCTCTTTTTTGACAAAATGGGTTTGGGGGTCAAAGGTTTTAAAAAGATCAAGAGGATGATTTAGTCTGCTCTGCGCCCATTTTACTGATCCATAAGGGGAAGGAAGCCGGTCAATGGGCCCAAAAAAATCCCGGGCGTCGGAAAACCCCTTGCAGTGCCCCTTGCTTTAGCCCGCAGTTTTCGGGATCGAAATAGACGACCAAGTCCCCTGTGTTGATGTAAATTTTTATACGACTTTGCGGATCCATCCGGGTTTTTTCCGCAGAATTTGCTTGCGACCGCTTCATCAGTGGACGAGGGGAAGTGAGGGGTAGTGCAATACGGGTCCCCCAAAAAGGGAGAGGGGGGGGTCGGCAGAATCCGCTGATAGATTCCACCACCACGGTCAGCGCAAACCCCGCTCCTCGTTTTACGCCTAAAAAAAAGGTCCGGGATTCTAAAACCTGGCCCTTTAGCAAGCCCTTTTTTTTTCACCCAGCGATTCATAGCCCCCCTTTGCCGTAAACGCATAAGTAAGGAAAAGAACCTTAAGGGGTTAACCACCACCAACAGTCTAGTCACATCAGCGAATCATGATTGAAATGGGGGGAAACTTGCCAAAAAAGGCCAGACCGACGCCGGGCCCCCCAACCACTGTCACCCCCTTTGTCCCGCCCCCTCCCCTCCGCCACCCCAAGCGTTCCTCGCCCCCATGTCTCTGGGAGTCATGATCAGGGATCACCCCCTCCGCTTAGCCTCCACCGCCCCGAGTACCACCAGTACCACCAGAGACCCATCCAAAACCCCTTCCCTTTTTCGCCAGTTTGACGACCGCTGCCGACGCGGCCATCTAGCAGCCAGCCTTCTGTCTTCCGGGTTTGGGACAAAGAAAATTTTTAAACCCAAACCCCCCCAAACCCAAAAAGCCTGATGCGGAAATTGCCAGGCTTTTGGGGCCTTGGTTTTGCCTTTCCGTCGGGTGGACACAGATGGGTTCCCGCCACGTCATGGCCCTCGCCCCCCCAATACCAGACCCGAGCAGGCTTTTTTCTTTGCCAAAAAAAGGTCCCTGCCCTGGCCAGCCACGGTCTTTAAAAATTTCAAGCGCGTTGTCTGCATTTGCCGGAAAAAGCCCTCTACCACCGAACATGGACTTTTACCCGGGCCAGGCCCTTTATCTCTGTGAAGCTCAGGGGGTGACTGGGGGGTGTTTTCTGGGGGGTGACGGGGGCCTCGGGCCCGGGCGCCCCCTTTTTCAAACCGCGGGGATGGTGCGGGGCTCTTTCCCCCAAGGTCCTCGGGTGCAATCACGTGCCCAGAGACCCGGGCCCGTATTGAAAATTAATCCCCTTTGGGGAACCGTCCCACACAGGGCAGGAGCTGTGGACGGGTATAACAAAAAGACCGAGCGCTGGCCGGGGACAAGAACCTTGTGAGGGGAAGGGGGGTGCGTAATGGGCGAAATCTGCTGGGGGCCCTTAAGATCGTAGGCGGAGCCCAAACCCTTGCCTGGCAATGTCTGAACCTTGTCGTCCCCAAAATTTTCTAAAGAGCTACCCGGGGCTGGATGCCGCTTAAGAAGGCCGAGGTCTGAGTTCGCACTTCCGCCGTTCCACCCCCGTTCGTCCCCCTGGGTGCGTTTTGCAGCGTCAGCTCGGCCCCCCCGCAACCGTCTCATTGTTGACGTGGCAACACGCTGAATTCCACCCCCAAAATCTCCCGCGATTGTGGCAGCAGCGCAATGCCATTACGCAGTACGAAGTGCCCCAGGCCTGACAAGCGCGGGACGGGCCTCGGGTGTTTGAACCCCGGAGTGGAGGCAGGTGAAAAAAACTCTGCACCATCCTTGCCAGTTTTTTTAAAAAGCCACCCCAAAAAATGGTCAGTGGGACAAAGCCCTTCAGCTGAGCATTGTGGGATCTTAGTCTGGAACGATCGTTTGGGCACTCTGAAACAACAGTCCCCCCCGCGACGGAGGAGGGAAAAGACAAATGCGGACACGAGCCTTTCCTCCGTCAAATCCACAAGCCCAACATTTTCAAATTTCATCGGTCCCCTTTATTAGGCAGTGGTTCGGGGGCCCCGAGCTAGTGCAAGGGGGCGCTCCTTTTTAGGGGGCATCATCTCAGGGAGTAGGGGTGTGTTGAAGCTGTGCCGGAGGGGCGGGGGGAGAGGAGGAGGGGGTATTTCCCCAGACACCCCATGTTACCCACGTCCCCCCTTGGGAAAAAAGGTTGGCGCGAATTTGAGGGGAGGGGAAGATGAGGGGAAAAACAGTTTGCTATTCCCTGACCCAACTTGGGAAATCAAGGGTCCATCTCTCCATGATGCTTTGGGTCTCCATTTCCTCCAAAAATGATCCTCGCATTAAGGCCATCAAAAAAAACAAAGTTAAAAGGTGGGCCCCCCTCCTGGGTCCCGGGACAAAAAAAAAACGCACTTTCCTTCCCCCACCCAAATAAGAGAAAATCAGGGAAAAGGAGACCTTTCTGATTGATCAACTGGAGAAATCTGTTGCGTTGCTTCACGTTCCCCAAATGTCACGGTGGAACAACATCACGACGGACGCAGTAAGTGCCGGGAGGGGTACGGCGCAGCAGGAGGTGGCAGAAGCCTAAGGGGGACCTCTGGCAACTTTGTTTACCACCTCACCCAAAGCTGCAAAAAAGCAGGGCACACTCCAACACACAGAGATCAGCTTAAATCATGGGCACGACTTCTGCGTCTCAACCCGTGTTTTGCATGGTTCCGGGCCCAATGACTCTGGGTATCCAAAAAAAGGACGAATGGCCCGAGCTGGTGTCACGCCATAGAGGTGTTGTCCTGCCCCCGCAGCCCGCTCATATCTGAGCGGACCTCAGCACAGCTGAGGAGTCCAATTTCAGACAAAAAGCATCCGGCTTTCCAAGATAAGTGGATCGTTTTACTTTTTCAAGATGAATCAGGCATGGATCTCTGATGATTTGGGCCCAATTGCCGGGTCCCGATTAGTTGCCAGTCACTTCACATTCCTTTTTCAAAAAGAATGGTCCTCTTGAAAAATTTTTTTTAAAAAAAATCATTTCTTACTGAAATTTTTTTTCTCTTTTCCCCAAAAGTTCATTTTCTGGTTTTGTTGGAGGAGAGTAAAAGGCAAAGGGTTTCATGACAAAAACCCCATTCCCTTTTCTCCTTTTTTTAAGAAGTTTTCGCAATTTTCAATGGTTTTGAGGTCATGTTGCTGTGAGATACACAAAAAATCATGGTCCCCTTTTGGAAAAGAAATTTGCCCTAAGTGGCATTTTCCCCTCACAATTTTTAAAAAAGTGGGGAAAGTCTATTTTAATTTTTGGGGGTCATGTAGTTTTGAGATACAGCAATAATCTGGGCCTTTGAACGAAATGTGGCTTCTAATGGCATTTCTCCTCACAATTTTTTTAAAAGTGGGGTGAGAAGTCTTTTTTTTAATTTTTTTTGGGATGCTGCTTTGAAATGCAGCAAACTCAGGTCCAAATTTTAAAAAAAAATTTTTTTTTAACAAAATTTGTTCTTCACAATTGACCAAAGTGGGGTCAAGGGGATGCTTTTTAATTTTGGGGGGATTTTGCTGTGACATGCAGCATACTACGGTCCCATTCTAAAAAATGTTGTTTCTAACAGCATTTTTTTCTTCACAAAAAAACCAAAGTGGCCAAGGGGCATCTTTGAATTTTTGGGGCATTTTGCTGTGACAGCAGCATACTACAGGCCCATTCAAAAAAATTTGTTTCTAACCCCACATTTTTTCTTCACAATTGTCAAGAGTGGGTCAAGGGTGATGGTGCTCAAAACAGGAATAGGAACACTGTTTAAGGACACAATTGCAAAATGAAATTGTTTTTGCAAGATCTTTAACATAGTACATTCCTTATTTAGACAACCCCTTTAATACAATGAAAAAAAGAGAAAAAAGACATGGGGGGATTCCATCCATTTTAAAAATGTGTTTTTTCTAGAATTTAAAAAAACTTTCATGTACAAAATAGCAGTTAAAAAAAATTTCCTCTGAATTGTACAAGGGAGGGACAGGGAAAACTTGACCAGATGTAGGTTATTCGGGGACATTGAGTATGGAGCACGGAACAAAACAAATACAAACCCATTTCCTCCAGCACTTGAGTAAATGAGAAAAAAAATGCCAAAAATAAGGGCCCGGGTGTAACAGGGCGTTAACCACCAGTATTTCCAAGTGAAGCTCAAATTTGGTCCAACTCTCGGAGGGGGAAACGCTACCCAGGTATTGACTGTGTACAGAGGAGGCGGGAGTTCTCACACTTCCCGCTTTCCGCACTCTGCTTCAGCACGACAGTTTTTTGTCTGCGTCCAGGGGGATTTTAACCTGCGGGGTTAAAAGATGACGGATGAGCCCGGCTTTCACCGCATCCCCTGTAACTCGGCCCCGGGGCATGCTGTGGCCCAGGACAGGTATAGTCAATTTCAGTTTAACTAAAATGGTGGGTTTAAAGACCCTTTTTCCGGCACTTTTAAATGGGGGGTCATGAGGTTGGGGCTCTTCTGTGGCCCAGGACAGGTATAGGGGGAATGTCCAGTAAAAATAAAATGGGGTTTAAAAAACTCCTTTTTCGGCACTTTTTTTTAAAGTGGGGGGATGCAGGGTTTGGGCATGCTGTCCCCCGGGCAGGGATAGTCAATGTCCAGTTAACTAAATGGTGGTTTAAAAATCCTTTTTCCGGCACTTTTTTAAAAGGGGGGTCATGCAGGTTTGGGGCTCAGCTTGCCCAGGACAGGTAAGTCAATGTCCAGTTCAACTAAATGGTGGTTAAAGACTCCTTTTTCCGGCACTTTTAAATGTGGGGGTAAGCGGTTTGGGGGCCATGGTGGCCCCGGACAGGTATAGTCAAAAGCCCGTGAAACTAAAATGGGGTTGAAAGACTCCTTTTTTTCCCGGGATTTTTAAATGTGGGGGTCATGCAGGTTTTTGGGGCTCATCTTGGCCCAGCAGGTATAGCAATTTCCCCGTTCAACAAAAATGGGTTTAAAGACTCCTTTTTTTTGGCCAAATTTAAATGTGGGGCAGCATTTTGGGGGCATCGGGCCCCCCCACAGGTATGTAATGTCCAGGAAAAAAAAAGGTGTTTAAAGACTCCTTTTTTCCGGCATTTTTAAATTGGGGGTCATGCAGGGTTTGGGGCTCTGCTGTGGCCCCGCAGGTATGTCATTCCCCGTTAACTAAAATGGTTTTTGAAGACCCCTTTTTCCGGCACTTTTTAAATGTGGGGGTCATGCAGTTTTGGGGATCATGCTGTGGCCCAGGAGACGTTTAGTCATTGTCCTGTTCAACTTATATGGTGGTTGAAAGACTCCTTTTTCCGGCACTTTTTAAATGTGGGGGTCTTTGCAGGTTTGGGGCTCATGCTGTGGGCCCAAAGGAAGGTATAGTCAATGTCCAGTGAAACTAAAATGGGGGTTGAAAGACTTCCTTTTTCTGGCACTTTTTAAAGGGTGGGGGTCATGCAGGTTTGGGGCTCATGCTGCGTTCCAGGACAGGGATATTCAATGTCCAGTTCAAGTAACATGATGGTTCAAATCATACTGCCTTCTGGCACTTTTTAATTTGTGGGTGATGCAGGTTTAAGGGTCAGGCCCTGGGGTACAAGACAGGGTTAGTAAATGGTCTGTGACTTTTTTCTGTGACTTTATAACCTAAGTGTGTTGCTAAATTAGCACGTATCTATTTGACTGTTGTGGATGTTAATTTCAGCTTCTCCAGCCTTGTTTGGGTGTAATAATGAAGGTGTTGTTGCTCTCCCATAGACTTTAATGGTCATCGCGCATAATCGATGCTCACTATCGAAAAACCTTATAGATAGCGGCCGACTATCGACTATCGATCGATCTCGATAGCCAACGCAATCGCTCAACACTAATCAAGACCAATAAAATCAATAACAATATACAAGCATTTAATAATACCACAACAACATGACCAAATGTCACTACCATAAAAAGACTGCTTTAAACCATCATACTGTTACTGAATATAAACCATTACACTAACCATTAAACCATTACACTTCTCTACTTAGTCCCACCTCTGTGCAACCTGAATATCCGTAGCACCCCAAATGGTAATAATGCCATCTTTGGTGCCGCACACAGTAATTGTAACCCAAGAAGTGAAAGTGCCTCCAGCCGAATATAGGGTCTTCAATTGTGCCACCAGTAGATGGGAATACACCCCATATAGTAGGCAGCTCCCCAAAATTAGGCAGGCGGATAGGTAGTGGCTCTGTTGATAGGTATGTAGGGCCTCTTAATAGGTAGATACATAGGGTCCCCCAATAGATAGGTTGGTATACAGGGTTCTCCAATAGGTAGGTAGGTAGGTACAAAGGCCCCATAGTAGGTAGGTATATAGGGAAACCCAATAGGTAGGTACATAGGCCCCCTATTTAGGTAGATAGGTATATAGGGTCCCTTTTAGTAGGTAGGTATATAGGGCCATCTTTAGTAGATAGACATATAGGGCCTCCTCTATAAGTTAGGTATATAGGGCCCCTGAGTAATGTAGAGCCCCCAGTAGATAGATAAATAGGGCTCCTTTGATTGGGTAAATACTGTATATAGGGCCCCCTTTAAAAGGTAGATATATAGGGCCCACCGTACATTTATAGGAACCCACAGGAGGTATATAGGGGCCCCTAATTGGTAGATAGGTAAGGCCTTTCTCTGGTAGGTAGGCAGATATACAGACTCTCTCTAATTTAAAACAAATAATAATAATAATAACAACACTTTTCCCCCCAAACAACTCTGTTTGAATCCGGAACGGGCAGCATGATGTCATCACGCCACCAATTCCGGGACGTCACTTCTGGCAGTGGCATAGTTACAGGGGTCGCAGCAGTTCCCCACAGGCCTCCCTTGCCACACAGCTGCATCGCTGGGTCAAATAGACCCAGTGAGGCAGCGATCACAGCCGCCGCCTGCACGGTGCAGGCAGCGGCAGAGGCAAAGAGGCCGTAATACACTGTTAGCTTAGCCCATTGAAGGCAATTTAATGATATCATCGGGCCGCTGCCTGTGCTAGGCCCAAGCCTATACCTACAGTAGGCTACAGTGGGACCTAGTAGATGCAGGGAGTGGCATCCCAGAGTGAACTCTACCTATTTAATAGGAAGAGTCTGCCTACTTATCTAACTAGTTTTTAAGGTCTAATCTACCTAAAAGAAGCATCTTCTTATCAGCCTATCTAATTTTTTTTTTTTTGGGGGGGTCTGTTTGCTATATGGAGTGTTTTTCTACCTACTGGTGGCACAAATGGGGGCCCAATAATCGACTGGGGGCACTTTCACAGTTTGGAGTCAAACATGTTTGTGCGGTAAATTATGTAGGGATGCGTTGTGGCCAGGAGAAGACATCATGATGGCCTGGACCGGATGAAAAAAGTAAAGAGAAAACAACTCTCATCATATAAAACATCACCTGTGAGTCCCTAAATGTAACTGCAGTATATTCACTTGTGTGCAGAGTCTGTGTACACTGGTATCTACCACTATATAGTCCATGTATTATGGCAATATTAGTCTTAGTGTAGTTCTTTATATTCAGTAACATTACACTGGTATTATTCAAACCGTTTATGGTGGTAACGTGGTCACCATGTGGCAGTATTATTTGGTCTTTGTATATTGTTGTTATTGATATTATTGGTCTTAGTATAATGGTTTGGTCAGTACTGTTATGGTGGTATTAGACATTATATGGTAGTGATATATGGTGGTATTATTTGTTCTATGTATATTGTTGTTATTATTAATATTGGTCTTGGCATAATGGTTTGGTCAGTATTAGTCACTATGTAGTAGTGATAATCTGCTTACTGACCCGCAGAATATAGATAAGTCAATTAAGCTATTCAGCATAAACTCCAACAAAAACTAAACCCGTAAAACAAAAGTTACATTTGCATTTTTTTTTCACCACATTTTTTTTTTTGAGGGGGGGGGTGGAACAAGAGGGAACAGATGTTTTGGCTGTATAACTTGTTTTTTGGCTCCATTTGAAATTCATTTTCTTCTATTGGACAATTCCTTCAAGTAAGGGACCTGTTTTTGAAAAGTATTGGTCCACAGATGGTGTCTGAGGGTAGTGGGGCCTCAAGCTGAAATTTTGCACCCGGGCCCATGAGTCTTTGGCAACACCCCTGACGTCCAACATTTACTAGGCCCAAAACCTAGCAATGGGCTTAGGGCCTAATACAGGCAGCAGCGTGATGACACCATTCCATCGCACAACTGCCTTCAGTGTGCTAAGACTCAGCCGCTACCTGCACCGTGCAGGCAACAGTTGTTGCGATCACTGGGTCTATGTGGCCCAGCGATGCAGCTGTGTGGCGAGGGGGGCCTATGGCACTAATGCCACTACCTGTCATTAGCTTGTGCTGACCTCAGCAATGGTGGCATAACCTGTGTGTCAGGTTAATTTTCAGTTTGAACTCAGCTATTTGATGGCAGGAAGCTTAATAGTTCTACATATCATGACACAGGAATCCACTGTGTTTTGAGCATAGGGGATGACTGGACCACAGATGTTTGGCTTTGTCATGACAGCATTTGAAGTTATATCCCTTTGGTCTTGCCCTCCAAGGCTTTCAGCATGAGGGAGAAATCAGGAGGTGTGCACTGAGACTAAGATGGGAAAGAAAAAGGCATAGGAAAGCATTCTCGGGCTAGTGGTTTTAAATTGTACAGGGAAATAGCTTTGAAACAGTAAATGTAGCTGATTAGCTGCAGAAAAGTGAAACTATATACAGCACATGACACTCACATATTAGCACAGAAAACATCATAGTGAGTTGAATGAAGATTTAGAAAAGTAATTTGCTAGTTTATTTGTTTTTTTACAGAAAACCCAAAAATTTTGAAACATAGAAATCTGCTGTCTGATTGTACCTAGTGCTCCAGTGGACAACACATTGATGTCAGGATCATATTCCTTAGAAACATTCAGTAGATACTATGAATGCTATGAATGGACTTGAGAACTACAAAAAAGAAATTTGAAAAATGCAAAGGGGAAAATTACTAAAAACCTTTTTTGTTTTATTTTTATGAACAAACCTACTCCCTTATCATGGTATCTAGATTTGTCATTTGTTCCAAATATTGCTACTTATTTGGCTACAACCATTATGCAAAATTATCATTTGGCTGCAACTATCATGCAAAATTAGGAACCAAAAGTTCAAGGAATGTGAAGAATTTTCTCTCAAGGCCCCAAAACTTTGTTTAAAATTTAGATTTACCAGTAAAAGGGGGTTTGAAACACTGAAAAGTGAATAGTGAAGTAAAAACCCCCCAATAATCACAAAACAGCAGCATGGGTGGAAAGGGTTTTTTACATTCCAAAATGTTGCACCAAATAATGTGCCATTACCATCCTTACCCTACGGAATCTATGTAATTTTGATGGGACATGCTCACCCCATTAGGAACATAAAAAAAGAAAAAATCCAGATCCCCACTTCTAATTGTCACGATCCGACGGTAACAACGTACGCTGAGGCACCAATCGCAGGTTACCGGGTGTGGATCTACTATGATCACCGCAGGCGAGAAGGTAGCTAAGGGATCCACGGCAGGGAGCGGAGTCTAAGGGTCCACTCTTCCTGGGCCCGCCGCAAAAACGGAAGGAATTTTGTGCGGAGAACCCCCAGGTCCTACCCCCGAGGGGTACCTGCATGAAGCCAAGTGCAGGAAGGAAATCCAGGCACAAGAAGGGGGGGTTTAAAAAAGGGAACAGGAAAAAAAGATGCACAGGGGTACGCAGAAACAAAAAAAGGCGCAAATCAGGGTTGCATAACTGAAGGGACAGTGGCAAGAGAAAAGCCGGGTACAGACCAAAAGACGACAGGCAGGTGGTCAGGAGCTCTGGGGGATGGGACTGAAAACCCAACATCTCAGGGGTTTAAATCCAGAGAAGCTGGCGGGGCTCAAAAGGCCAAGCACCTGCATGAGGCCCCAACAATGGACTACTCAAAACAAAGGGAAGGAACTTCCTCTTATTCCAGGGGTCACAGGTCAAGAGGAAGTAACAGGAAAAAAGAACCAAAAGGGGAGGAAGCTGCCCGCGCACCCTTAAGGCGCAGTGCCACACAGGACCCCAGGAAGTAAGTACAAGGAAGGCCGGGCACGTGATGGTCCATGGGGGAGGGTCCGGCGGTGGAAAACCCTGACACAATATGTCGGGGCAGCATAAAAAATGGGCGGCTTCCACCAGCTTGTAGTATAGAACAAAAACGGATCTAGCGTTAATAAAAGTATTATTCCAAAGTTTATTTGAGAAAGAAAAATCCAAGGGTTAACGTTCAAGAATAGGTTACCCCCTTTCAAACCCACTTGACCCTTTTTTCTGAATGTCATGTCATAGTCATGTCATGTCAAGTCATACTAGGACTAAGGGCTCAAGTAGCCTGAAACACGTAAGCTAATTCCTGCATGTTAAACCTTGGATTTTACTTGCTCAAATAAACTTTGGAATTTTACTTTTATGGATGCTGGATCTATTATTGCTCAATATACTATTACAGTACAAAAAAAGTTGTTCTTAAACAGTGATTTGTCAACATACTTTTAGAAACACATACACACACAAAGGGCGACATGTATGAACTGGGCTGCACCAGATATCTGGTGTCTTTACAGCCTGATATCAGGCGCAGCCCCGTTCATACATTTTCACATCTCCCAAATGCCAGTCTGGGGCGCATTACATCGTGCCTGCGGCGCTTTGTAGTGTGCCCGATCTCGGGGGTCATGTGGGAGGCAGGGGCACCAGAACCAAAGCAAAGCTACGTATTTATAGCTTTGCTATGGCATTTCTGGGCGCATTACAGTTAAAACAGGTATGCCACTTTCAAAGTGGTATATATCTGATCTGAACTGTCAACCGAGTGCTGGCATGCGTCTGATTTATGACCCGCTGTGGGTTCATAAATCAGGTGCATTTTGTGCCAGTATTATGCGCATTCAATTTGGTATTCACACGCCAAATTTCATGCATGTCGCCCAAAGTGTTTGGAGTAGAGTTGCCTGTTCTGCTGGTAATTAGATGAATTAATTTAGGGTCTGAATGAATTTTAGGGTTGGGTCTGAGGTTTGTATTTATTTAAGGGTCTAGTCTAGCAAACTTTGTATGTTAGCTGGAGGGTTTCAAGTGCCACCGCTGCTTTTAGTCCCAATGTGGCCTTGACTTCATGAGCAGAACACAAGCGGTTTGTTTGATGTCTGTTACTATTGTAGACATAACAGTGTGCATAGGCGTTGTAGATAAAAATCTAAGGATATTTTTAATTAAAGAGATTGTATCGCTACAAAGATCATGTCTCAGATTATGGGGACAGTAAAAATAAGCACTTTTGTAATTGGGTTGCATTACCTCAGTAACTTGGTTTAGCAGATATGAGTTTTTCTGTAAATCTGTATACTATTTCTGCTGTTGCTAGTTGGGACATGCCCCCTTTTCCGTGATTGGCTAGTCGGGACAAACCCTGGTCAGATCCCACCCCTAGCCACGCCCCCTGGACTGTGATTGGCTGGTTGACATTTCATTCAGTCTGTTGGGATATGCCCCCAGACAGGAAACGCCCCGGACACGCCCCTTGCGCTGTGATTGGCTGCCTGCACACTCTGTGTTTACTCCCCTCTGAGCTGTTGAAACCGAAAGTAAAACCAAGGGCTGCTGGCTCTATCATCTCCCAGCTCTAAGGTGAATGATCTGACTAATTACTGACTGTTTAAGTCACAGATCCCCTCATATAATACAGTGTTACATCCTCTGTTCCCTCCATATACCACAGTCTTCTACCTGATAACAGAGGGAGAGGAGGGGGGAGGGCAGTGTGTATTCCTCTATATACCACAGTCATACTGTCTCCTGTCTGGTAACAGAGGGGGAGGAGGGGAGGGTAGTGTGCTTCCTCACATGTATTTCATCAGCTCAGGCTGTGTGTATAACTGGTTATAGCCCAGCAAGGAGCTTGTGGAGCCTGAAGGCTCTGCAGACACATGAGAAGTATGCAGGAGGCTAGAGATCTCTTCTCTCCAGACAACCTTCTGCTTCCCAGCCTCACACAGAATGATGATGTCACAGCTTCAGTGGGAGAGACATGCCTCCTGGCAGGAGAAAAAGACCTCCTGCTGAGAGGAGAGACTTGCCCCTGGATTTCAAATTCAATCTCGTCAAATCAGCTCCAGAGCACAAACAGTTCAAACGATAACACCCCTTTAAGGCCTGATTCACATTTGTGTTGGAGGTTATATGTGGAGCCTCCATCGCAGAGGTGGCGCAGTATCCATTACATGATGATCACCAGTGCCCGACAGACCTCATTGATTAGTGGGATCTGTTGGGTTTCTGTCAAAGTGTCCATTATTTTAAAAGAAAAAACAGCGCAGCATGCTACACTTTTATTCCCATCATTTTTAATGAAGGCTCTGAGCTGCACCTTCGTTATGATTGCAAAGTTCCATTGTTTCTCATTTTAAACCCATTGAGACATTCCCTTAAATTTATTTTGCTAGAACCATGGACACTATGGCAAAATAAACCCATGCTAAATTTAATTTTGCCAATGAGCAATCCAAATTCACAGACACATTCATAGCAAATTTTCAAAGTTTTACTCAACTGTGACCTAATAATTCATTACCATTTCCTTGACCTTATTCCTTTGTTTTAAATTTAAGTAATAAGTGTCCCATTTTTGGCAGCTAATCCGGCAAGGAATGATGTATGTGACCACTAACTCCATGTCTCTTCATGCATGTGGAATGACTGCTATTTTTAGGGACCGATGTATCAAGGCAATTTTGACTGATTCTGAATCCCAACACTCAGAGCAATAAGTGAAGGGCTGCTTCACAGCATTGTCACGGGATGATAGTCATTTTCTTGCCTTTCTGCTATGAACACACATGAAGCAAGAAAACAGAAATCATATTTTATTCTCCTTTGACAGTATCCATGTCAAGACGATGATAGAAACTATTTATCAGGATTGGAGCATTTATTTTTTTACAGGATGTTTTATGTGATGCCTTAGCAATAAAACTGTGTTGCATTAAGGGAATTACTTGTAAAAAAACAAAAAAACAATCATTTAAGAGTGATGGAATTAATTTAAGTTGGTATTTTTACAATAACTTGTTTTAGGCGTGAAGCTGAAGTCTGTAGTACTAATTAAAAAATATGTGATCCCTTAATCTAATTTCTTACTCATAAAACAATGTGGATGGTAAAAAGGCCAAGTACACTAATTCCAAAAAATATAGTAAATTAATATACGATTTGCACTATTTCTCAATTTGAGTCCTCACTAAGGAACGCAGGATAGTAGTGTCAGCAATTATATCTAATACATGTTCAAATCTTCAATTTAATCTATCCAAGAATCACCAAGACTCCCTTAGTCATGGCCGTTCCTTTCTTTTACGTAGAAAGGCTTTAGTCACCAGCTGAGACCAGCTGAAACTCATTTGGAACTGATTGTGTAAGATAACAATTGTTCAAATTTGTCCTTGTTTGATTTGTGCCCAGTCATCCGAGGACGTTTCAAAGCCATTTCTTTTTAGGGCCTGTCCCCACGGCAGGGTTTTCAGTTGGATTTACAGACAGTTTTTGGACTTTAAAGCTGTCTGTAAAGCAACTGTCAACTTTTTACATCGACTTGAATTTAAAATCCGTGCAGTAGTTCACACTGCATGGATTTTCTGCCGAATATTTTTTCCACCACTGGCGCAGCGAAAAACTTAGAACATGTTCATTCTTCTGCCTGGTTTTCAGGCGGAAGCTGTGCATGTCAATGGTTGAGGTGAACGGTCAAATCCGCAAACCACTGGCAGAACCATCCTTCTCAACCATGTAAAAGACGACAAAATTCTGACCGGATTCTTTAAATCAGGATTCAGACAGCATTTTCACACTGCCGTACTCTGATACTGACCCATAATGTAGCCTGAATTTTGATAGCAACCAATTTAGGATTTTATCAGGTTCCAGAGCGCTATTGCTCAAACGTAATTTCCATCTTCTGTTGTCGGACCAGAAGCCCTGGGCAATTGTTAAATGAATTTATTAAAATCCATTATAGGGTCAGAGTTATGGTGTCACGTCAAGGGAGGTACAGTGAGCCCTTACTGGCACCCAGCCCACTGTACCTGCCTACATGACGTGCTGACCTAGGTGGCAGATGGCAACTGGGCGACAGTCCCTGCACTACTAGAGTGCTGGGGCCGTCAGGAGGAAGAAGGGTCAGACAGTCCGAGTCAGCAAAAGATCAGTAACGTAATGCTAAAAAACGGAAGACAAGAGAACAAACGGAGGACACGCCAAAAGGTCAGAACACGGTTGGGAGCGAGGTACCAAATCAGGAAGCAAGCCGAAGTCAGGAAACAAGCCAAGGTCAGGAAAAGCAAACTTACAAACACAGAAAACAACACAGCCAGGAAATATCACAGGCAAAGCCTGAAGATTAGTGTTGAGCGATTGCGTTGGCTATCAAGATCGATCGATAGTCGATAGTCGGCCGCTATCGATAAGGTTTTTCGATAGTGAGCATCGATTATGAGCGATTACCATTAAAGTCTATGGGAGAGCAACAACACCTTCATTATTACACCCAAACAAGGCTGGAGAAGCTGAAATTAACATCCACAACAGTCAAATGGATACGTGCTACATCTTAGGCAACACACTTAGTTTATAAAAGTCACAGAAAAAAAAGTCACAGACCATTCACTATCCCTGTCTTGTACCACAGCCTGACCCTTAAACATTCATCTCACACAAATTAAAAAGTGCCAGAAGGCAGTATGATTTGAACCATCATGTTACTTGAACTGGACATTGAATATCCCTGTCCTGGAACGCAGCATGAGCCCCAAACCTGCATGACCCCCAGATTTAAAAAGTGCCGCAAAAAGGAGTCTTTCAACCACCATTTTAGTTGAACTGGACACTAACTATATCTGTCCTGTACCGCAGAATGACCATTAAACCTGTCTGACCCACAGTTTAAAAAGTGCCAGAAAAAGGAGTCTTTCAACCACCAGTTTAGTTGAACTGGGGCTATACTGTCCCTGTCCTGGGCCACAGTATGACCATTAAACCTGTCTGACCCCCAGATTACAAAGTGCCGGAAAAAGGAGTCTTTCAACCACCATTTTAGTTGAACTGGACATTGACTAGAACTGTCCTGTGCCACAGCATGACCCAGGGCCGGGTTACAGTGGGTGCGGTGAGAGCCCAGGCTGGCGTCCCTCATCTATTAACACGCAGGTTAAAATGCCCTGATGACGCAGCAACAAAAACTGTCGTGCTGAAGCAGAGTGCGGAAGCGGAAGTGTGAGAACTCCAGCCTTCCTCAGTACACAGTCAAGACCTGGGTAGCGCTTGCCCCTCCGTATGAGTGCGGACCAATTGAGCTTCACTTGGAAATACTGGTGGTTAACGCTCCTGTTACACCCAGGTGCCCTTTTGCTTGGCATTCTTTTTCTCATTTTACTCAACGTGCTGGAGGAAATGGTCTCTGTACTTTGTTCTCTGTCCGTGCTCCATACTCCGTGTCCTCTGAATAACCTACATCTGGTCAAGTTTTCCTGTACCTCCCTTGTACAATTCAGAGGAATTTTTTTACCAGCTATTTTGTACATGCAAATTTTTTAGTAGTTTAATTCTAGAAAACACATTTTTAAAATAGGATGGAATCCCACCATGTCTTTGTTTCTCTTTTTCATTGTATTAAATGGGTTGTCTCAATACAGGGATTGATAGCTATGTTAAAGATCTTGCAAAAACAAGTCATTTTGCAATATGTGTCCATTAACAGTGTCCTACCTATTCCTGTTTCTGACAGCACCATCACCCTTGAGCCACTCTTGTCAATTGTGAAGAACAAATGTCTGTTAGAAACAACATTTTTTAGAATAGGACCTGTAGTATAGCTGCATGTCACAGCAAAATGCCCCCAAAAATTCAAAACATGACCTATGAGCCCCTTTTGACAATTGTGAAGAACAAATGTCTATTAGAAACAACATTTTTTAGAATAGGACCTGTAGTATTGCTGCATTTCAAAGCAAAATGCCCCCAAAAATTCAAAGCATGACCCTTGAGCCACTTTGGTCAATTGTGAAGAACAAATGTCTGTTAGAAACAACATTTATTTATAATAGGACCTGTAGTATTGCTGCATTTCAAAGCAGCATGACCCAAAAAATTATAAAAATGACTTCTCAGCCACTGTTAAAAATTGTGAGGGAGAAATGCCACTTAAAAGCCACATTTCTGTTCCAAAGGACCATGATTATTGCTGTATCTCACAGCTACATGACCCCAAAAAATTATAAATATGACTTCTCAGCCACTATTACAAATTGTGAGGGAGAAATGCCACTTAGAAGCCACATTTCTGTTCCAAAGGACCATAATTATAGCTGTATCTCACAGCAACATGACCTCAACACAATTGACAAGGCGAAAACTTCTGAAGATAAAGTGAGGAAATGGACTACGGTGTTGTTATGAAACCTTGCTGTCTTTTACAGTCTCCTCACAGCAAAAGAGAATAAAAGAGGAAAAGAGAATAAAAATTGCAGTAAGAAATGATCATTTAAAAAAAAGTTTTCAAGAGGACCATTTCTGTTTGAAAAGGAATGTGAAGTAGACCGGCAACTAATCGGTGACCTCGGCAATTGGGGCCACAACATCATCAGAGATCCATGCCTGATTCATCTTGATGAAAGTCAAACGATCCACATTATCTGTGGAAAGCCGGATGCGTTTGTCTGTAATGACTCCTCCAGCTGTGCTGAAGGTCCGCTCAGATATGACGCTGGCTGCTGGGCAGGACAACACCTCTATGGCATGACGAGCCAGCTCGGGCCATTCGTCCATTTTGGATACCCAGAAGTCTATTGGGTCCGGAACACATACAAAAACATCGGTGTTGAGACGCAGATAGTCGTGCACCATGATCTTAAGCTGATCTCTGTGTGTTGGATGTGTGCCCTGCATTGCATGCGTTGGTGAGGTGGTAAACAAAGATTGCCAGAGGTCACCCATTAGGCTTCTGCCACCTTGCCTGCTGCTGCCGCTACGCCTACTTGGCACTCTACTGCTGTCACGTCGCTGATGTTGTTCCACCGTGACATTTGGGGAACGTGAAGCAGACGCAACAGATGTCTCCAGTTGATCAATCAGCAAGGTCTCCATTTCCTGCAGTTTACTCTCTATTTGGGTGGGTGGAAGAAAAGTGCTGAGTTTTGTTTTGTACCGGGGATCCAGGAGGGTGGCCACCCAGTAACTGTTGTTCATTTTGATGGCCTTAATGCGAGGATCATGTTGGAGGAAATGGAGCATCCAAGCACTCATGTGAGAGATGGAGCCTTGATTTCCCAAGCCTCTGGGTCGAGGGGCACTAGCAAACTGATCTTCCTCATCTTCCTCCTCCGCCTCAATTTCGCGCCAACCTCTTTCCAAGGCAGGGACGTCGGTAACATCGGTGTCTAGGAATACCTCCTCCTCCTCCTCCTCCGCTGCCTCCGGCACAGCTTCAACACAGCCCTGACTTGCCTGAGATGATGCACCCTGAGAGCTGATGCGCCACCTTGCACTAGCTCTGGACCCCGAACCATGCCTAATGAAGACCGATGAAATTGTGAAACTGTCGGGCCTTGTGGATTTGACGGAGAGAAAGGCTCCGTGTCCGCATCTGTGTCCGTCTCCTCCTCCGTTGCTGGCGGGACCTGTTGTTTCAGAGTGTCCAACGATCGTTCCAGAACTAAGATCACCACAATGCTCATGCTGACAAGGGCATTGTCCGCACTGACCATTTTGGTGGCTTCTTCAAAACTGGCAAGAATGGTGCAGAGCTCTTTCACCTGCCTCCACTCTCGGTGGTTCAACACCCCGAGGTCCGCACCGCTGCTTGTCAGGCCATGTGTCACTTCGTACTGCGTAATGGCATTGCGCTGCTGCCACAATCGCTGGAGCATGTGGAGGGTGGAATTCCAGCGTGTTGCCACGTCAACAATGAGACGGTTGATGGGAGGCCGAGCTGACGCTGCAACGCAGCCAGGCGGGACGAAGCAGGTTGCGAACGGCGGAAGTGCGAATTTAGACCTCGAGCCTTCTTCAGCAAGCAGTCCAGACCCGGGTAGCGCTTTAGAAATTTCTGGATGACAAGGTTCATGACATGTGCCAGGCAAGGGATGTGCTCCAGCCTACCGATCTTAAGGGCGGCCAGCAGATTTCGCCCGTTATCGCACACCACCTTTTCTGGCACAAGGTTCTTGTAACCCAGCCGGCGCTCGGTCTCGTTGCTTAGAGCCGTCTTCAGCTCCTGACCTGTGTGTGGACGGTCTCCAAGGCAGATTAATTTCAACACGGCCTGGTGTCTCTGGGCACGTGATGCCACCAGAGGACCTTGGGGGAAAGAGCCCTGCACAGGCTTTTGGCTTTAGGATGGTTTGGGTTAAAGTGTTTCTTCTGCTCCCAAACCTGGAAGACAGAAGGCTGGCTGCTAGACTGGCCGCTGTGCGGCGTGCAGGTCGTCAAACTGGCGGAAGGAGAAGCGGTAGGTTGGGTCTCTGGTGGTGCTGGGGTATTTTGGGAGGGTGGGGGGCTGAAGCGGAGGCTGCCCCTGATCAGCCCTTGAGAACATGGGGCCTGAAAACCCTTTGGGTGGGGGCAGGAGGAAAAGGCGGAAAACAGAGGGTTGACAATTTTTGGAGGCCCGGCTGGTTGGCCTTTTTTGGCCAAGTGTTCCCTCCTTTTCAACTCATGCATTCCTCATGGACTAGACTTTGGTGGGGGTTTAACCATTTGGGGGTTTCTTCCTCTACTTATCTTTCCCGGCAAAGGGGGCATATACATCCTGGGTGAATCAGGGCTTGGTCAAAGAAAGGCCCAGGCTTGAGAGGTCCGGGCCCTTGTTGATGGCGATAAGCGAGGAGCGGGGGTTTGCGCTTGACCGTGGCTGGCGGAATAATCAGGGGACTTCCGACCCCCTCTCCCTTTCTGTGGCGGGACCCCGTATGACACTACCCCATGTCTTCCCCCTCGTCAGATGAAGCGCTGCAAGAAAATTTCTGCGGAAAAGCCCAAGGGCCCGCAATGGTTTTATAAACATAACACAGGTACTTGGTCTCCTGACTTTCTGCATCCAAGATGCGGGCTAAAAAGCGAGGGGCACTGCAAGGCGTTGCCAACAACCCGGGATTTTTGCCGTTTGACCGGCTTTTTCACTCCTTGATGCATCAGAAACTGGGGGTCAGAGCAGACTAAATCATCCTCTTGATCTTTTAACATGCCTTCGCCCCCCAACCGCTTTTTGTCATCAAAGAGGCCGCAGACAAGGATTACCACAGGGTGGTAACCCCCCCGAGTTGACTTTTGGGGCTCCTTCAGTTGGACGGAGCTGATATGCTGATGACACATTTTGGCCGTGACTGCAGGAGGGGGGGAGGAAACGCAAGATCAGGTTTGCTTTAAACCATGGGACAGATTGGCGACGATTTCGTTATTTAGATTCAAGGGCCCGACCCAGCATGACGGGCCTGACGGCCCCTGCAACTGACGTCCGCGGGCAGCGTGTTGTCGCCAGCACGGAAGGGCCCTTCCTCGACCTCTACCCCATGTGCTACCCCCCTCTTTGCCGCTTACCACCTGCTTTTCGCTCCATTTTCAAAATAAAAAAATTTTTTGAAAAGGTATGGAATAGTTTTGGAAAGTCTCTTTTTAAAAGACGGCAAAAACACAGTATTCCAAATCCCCTAATCAAAACAAAATTGCTGGATTCAAATTTTAAAAGCAAGGTGTCTATCAACAAATCGGACTGGGGGAAAGTCCAAAAACCGTATTGTTATGTTTTTTTTAAAAAAAAGGTATTTTTTGCCCTTTTAATTCACCTGTGGTGAAATAGAATTGCTGTTTTTAAAATTTACTGGGGCGCGTCAATGAACAATGCGGGGGTGCAAAAGCAAAAAAACACGTAACTGTTATGTTTTCGATGATACACGGTTTTTTTGCACCCCTTTTAATTTACCTTTGGGGAAAATAGAATTGCTGTTTTTAAAAATTTACGGGATGCGCGTCAATGAACAAACCTGGGTGTGCAAAATCAAAAACACGAATGTTATTTTTTGGTATAATAAAGGTATTTTTTGCACCTTTTTAATTCCCTGTGGTGAAAATAGAATTGCGTTTTAAGATTTACGGGAGCTGCGTCAATAACAATGCGGGTGTCAAAATCAAAAAAAAACTAACGTTAGTTTTCGAAAAAAAACACGGGATTTTTTTCACCTTTCAATTCACCTTGGGGAATATAGAATTTCTTTTTTTAAGATTTTCGGGATGCGCGCAATGAACAATGGGGGTGTGCAAAATTCAAAAAACAATAACTGTTATTTTTTTGTATGAAAAAACGGTAATTTTTGGCAAAAACAACCTGTGCTGACAAAGATTTCTGGATTGTAATTTTAAATCCCGGTGGGTATACAACATCACAGGTGTAAAGGGGAAAATTAAAATGAAAACATACTGAAATTTTATGATAATAAAATGGAGTTTTTTACCTAAAAAAAGAACCTGCGTTAAGAAAATGTGATCCCAAAATAAGTTCAGGTGCCCCAAATCCCGGGAAATATTTCAATAGCAAACGTTAAAATAAAGTATTCCACTACAATGCTCATAAGTCTTGGTGAACTTTATCCAGTGTTCTTTAAATAGAGCCTGTCTGTGTTCGCCCCGGGGGCCCCCCCCCCCCTCCCCAAAGCCGGAATTTCAGCGGTAAGATGTCTTTTTAAAAATTTTTAGCTAACAAAAAACTTCAAATCTCAATAATAAATTGGGAAAGGTCACAGTAAAAAAAGGCTTCCTGTGCAGAAATAGATAATTTCGCTGAGCGTTGGCCCCAGGCAGACCAAGTCCTTTCCCTAGAGACCTGAGAGACACTGAGGCAAACAGGAAACGCTGTTTTTAGTAAAACGAGGTCAGTGATTTTTCCAGCCAATCGAACCCTACAAACCCCGCATGACGCGCAAACACCACCCTGCTCTATTTTGTAAACGATTTGCTGGGCCCCCAAAATTACAAAGCGGGGAAAAAGGGCGATCCCTTTAAAAGATGATGCCCGTTTTAACCCTTTAAATTATCGCTGTTCGGGAAAATTTTGAACCATAAAAAAACCCTTTCCTTTTAACTTTTTCGATAAAAACCCTCAACACTATGAAATCTTCCGGTTTTTATGGATTGCCCGGACAAACCCCCCAGTGCTGATTGGGGGCAGCTCCGGGCCCTCCTTTGGGGCGTGTACAGGCCCTCTAGCAGAGTACTGGGACCTGTCAATCAAAGGATCTCCAGCACCTGTCCTCGGGTGTGGGCCCAAACCAGGGGAAGCGGGGGCAGGGCATTGCCCCTAACGCGGAATCCCAGCGGGAAATGCATACTGACATATGGGCTTTTTTTTTGCTGAATATTACTTAAATTTGATTCAGACTAACTCAAATCAAAGCACTTGGATTTGAATTCGACTTTGACCCAAAATCTGAAGCTCAACACTAATTAGAATGCGTGAGTGGCTTTGTAGAACTGTCACATATGATCTAACTTAATTGGTTATCTGGTTTAGAAAACCCATTTGAAATACTTTATTTTATGGTCATTCTGAGTTAATTGGCCAAAATACCCCATTAAGATTCCTAATCTATCAGTTACAGTAAGGGCCACATGTATGAAAACTGTCTAGGTCTAAAACTCCCTTTGTTGCCCATAGCAACCAATGAGAGCGCCTCTTTCAGCACTACATGAAAAGAAAGGGGAGCTCTGATTGGTTGCTATGGGCAACAGAGTGAATTTTAGACCTAGACAGTTTTCATACATGAGGCCCTAAGTGTTTACAAATTGACCATAAAGAATGTCTTTGCCTCTGGAGGCAATGTGCATAGCTATTTGATGGTTTTTATTGGGCATCATGTAATATTTTATTGGCACTGTAGTATCACTGTAGTATCATTCCGGAGGAACTAACAGTGATTGTCCAAGGAAAACATCAAGTTCTGTTTTTCTTTAGCATAATAGAGATTTTGTTGATAAAATGTAGTAATGTTCAAAACACATGAAATATACATTATTTGGAGGTTACATGTTGTACTATTGCCACATGCCATATGACAATCTTTTAATCTGTCTGTAATTTACAACCCTTAGGCTGGGTACTTTTTTCATCTCTTTGCTAAGATTTACAAGATTACTACCAGCAGTTTTATAGTACTTAAATAACATGGTACTCCAGTTATCTAGGAAATAATGGAAAAGGAAAAATAAATACACTTTAGATCATTTCTATTTCTTATTCTCAATATGTCTTTTGGAAAAATCCTATTTTGATGATGCAGACATGGCTGTTCTGAAAAACGTATTAAAGGAACACTTAGTAAAACTGATGTCTTAAATTATATTTAATTCATGGGGGAATGTGTGACACTGGGACTTTCCCTTACTGTTCTTTGAATCGCTGTGTCGGGCATCATCCCCATAGGACCTGCACTCAATATAACAAAGTATGTCAGGGTTGCTTTGAGTGGTGTCTTATAGTGCATATAAATTCAGTGGCAAGTGTACTAACTTATTGATAGTAAAAAAAAAAAAACTTAATCAGAGCCCAATCACTACATTAAGTCAATGGCCCCACAGTAATCTGCATCTGAACAATTTATTGTCTTACTCTTCAATTCAAACATAGTACAGAGATAGATAGATAGATAGATAGATAGATAGATAGATAGATAGATAGATAGATAGATAGATTTGTATTTTGCCCCATGTCCACACACTTACATGTAATGAAATTGAGCCAATATTTATCATTGGGAGAAGATACATTGCTGTAATTTTGAATCTTGGAGCCTCCTTGATAAATGGACAGTAGTGATATATGATATATATGTTACACATAGAATGGAAGACATTTTTTTATGGAATGGAAAATAAAGTAGTTGAGCAAAGTGAACCACTTGTTATCACTGAAAGCAATGTCTATTCCCTTCATCAATACAGATTGCTTTACTTTTATGAAACAGCATAAATAAACTTTTCAAGGTCTATCATCAAAGCATCAGAAGAAAATGTTTACAAAATTTAAAAAAGATTTTCATAAGACTAAAGAATTATCATTGACTATTAAACAAAATGTCAGAGCATCAAAAAAAAGCTAAAATCATCTACATTGATTTGTTGCTGTAGGCATTTTACTTCTAAGAAAGGTTTAATATATGAGGTGTACTAAAACAGACATGTGGATAAAACTTGCAGGTTTTTCCTTAGGTGCAATATCTCACTTAAGGAAATAGATTTGTCAATGTTCCAACTTTGTGACGTATAAGAATGTAGTATTGAGTAGAGATGAGTGAATTTCTAAAAAATTTGATTCGGCTGATTCATTGAATTTTTCCCAAAAATTCAGTTCGTTCAGAATTTATTCACGACGAATGGCATTAAAAAACAGCTATTTCCTGGCTACAGAGAACCAATATGGTATTGTAGAACATTGTGCCATGCTCAAATATGCATAGGGAGCGTGGTTTGGTATTGAAACAATGCTGTGATTTAGCATGACATGCAGATGACAGCCGCTGCTCTTAGAATCGCTTCACACTTCACTTATCTGGGCAGTTACGGGGCAAAACTGACCAAATAACTGAAGTGAGAATACAGCCTGACAGAGTAATGTTAGCACCAGCTAGAAAAAACCAAGCTGAGGGTCAAGATTCCACTATAGCGTCAAAGAGTGCACTCCTCTTCCACCGTCATCAGATGATTCCACAGATTTTGACAGAACCTGTACTGTTAAATGCTGATACATGTAGAGCTACAAAGAATTACTTTTTTCACTTATTGTGGTGAACTATCTTTGAAATACAGTGTGTGTATTTCTCACATACACAGATCTCCATTACAGGCAGGTTATTATTTTGGGATATTGTTGTCTGCGCCAAAGAGTTATTTTTTTTCCACTTACAAGGTGAAACACCTTCGAAATACAGCTTGTGTATTTGTCATATACACACATCTCTATTACAGGCTGGTTATTATTTTGGGATATTGTTCTCTGCGCCAAAGAGTTGCTTTTTTCACTTATAAAGTGAAACACCTTTGACATACATGGGTATATGTAGAATCTGTGGGAAGAAACTGAAGCGTGGTGGCAGGGACCTAACGTTGGCAACACTGCCCTGCATCAACATATTCAGCGTTACCATCCAGTGGTCTGGGAGAAACGTGTCTCAGATGTGGTGATCCAGCAGTCAAAGCTCCATCACCTCTGTCGAATGGAGCTGTTTGTCTTTCCCATCATCTACCGGTCCGGATGCTCCTGCTCCTCGCCACTCATTGCGCCAGCAGTCGTTCACCGGGGCGATTACCAAGAGACAGCAGTATGCGTCCAGCCATCGTACGCCGCAGAAGCTGACCGTGCCCCTGTCTAAGTTGGTGGTACTGCAATCTCTCCCTTCTCAAGTTGTGGACTCTGTACCGTTCCGAGAACTGATGACTTGTGTCGAGCCGAGGTAGAGAGGTGGAGAGTCAGTGCAGTGGGGGCTATAGTTAACCCAAGAAGAACTCGCTTGTCCACCAGAAATGTGGAGAGACTCACCTTTGTCAAGATGAATCATGGGTGGATCAGCCAGGATTTCCACATACCAATGCCTAATGCATCAGATTAGATTAGCCATGTCGCCTCACCCAAACTTTCACAAATCAGTCTGGATTCTTCTGGCTACCTGCCTCAGCTACTATTCTGATGCTTCCACCCACCTGATGCCACACATCTGCTGCCAGCTGCTCCTTCTACCACCAACCATCTTTACCAGGGACTGGTATTGCCACCCACCTCCCCCCTCTTACTGAACATTATGTAGCCTTCTGATGCTGCTGCCACCTCACCACTTAGGTCTCCTCATGCTGCTGCTGCTGCTGCTGTTGTTACCTCCAGGCTATGTCACCATGTCACTCTCTGGCTTGCTGCTGCTGTTGCTGCCACCACCTCAAAATTATGTCATTGTGCCACTCTTCGGCCTGATGTTGCTGCTACAGTTGCTGCCACCACCTCCACACTGTGTAAATGTGCCAATTTGTGGCCTACTCATGCTGCTGCTACCTCCACAATCTGTCATTGTGCCTCTTTGTGGCCTGCTCATGCTGCTACCTCCACAATCTGTCATTGTGCCACTCTGTAAACTACTCATGCTGCTGCCAACCTATCACTCTCTCACTCGATCACCCTGTGGTTTCCTAATGCTATTTCCATCCTCCACCACTCTATGATGTTGCCACTATGTTTGGTTTTCCCCTTCTTTTAATCTGTCAGAAGGAATGAAAAGGACAAAAACAACCAATTGTGTTTATGGAGAACCCGTAAGGCCAGTATGACATGGTCCTTTGCTTGCATCAGGAATGTCTGATGATTAAGTAACCAAAAGCAGGAGTGAATACAATACACAGAAGACATGCAAATATTCAATTTACTTGTCATCTCTGTTTTGGATCAACTCCTGTTTCTTTTTGGCTTTAGCAGTACTGATGGATTATTGACTGATTGAAAGCAGACACTGACGGATGAAAGGAAGGGCAAGACGATCAGTGACGTCAACGCAAAATTATTGCCGTCACCTTCTCCACTCTTTCGTGGGGCTCTACATGTATCAGCATTTAACAGAACAGGTTCTGTCATAATCTGTGGAATCATCTGATGACGGTGTAAAAGGAGTGCGCTCTTTGACGCTATAGTGGGATCTTGGCCCTCTGCTCGGTTCTTTCTAGCTGGCACTGACATTACCCTGTCAGGCTGCATTCCCACTTCAGTTATTTGGTCAATTTTGACCCCCTAACAGCCCAGATAAGTGAAGTGTGAAGCTATTCTAAGAGCGGCACCTGTCATGTGTGTGTCATACTAAATCACAGCATTGTTTCAATACCAAACCACGCTCCCTATGCATATTTCTGCATGGCATAATGTTCTAAAACACCATACAGGCTCTCTGCAGCCAGGAAAAAGCTGTTTCTAATTCAATTCATCATGAATAAATTTGGAACAAAGCAAATTTTGGGGAAAAATTCAGCGAATCAGCCGAATCAAATTTTTGAGAAATTCCTCATCTCTAATTAGGACAATTGGCTTCTACCTCATGAGGGTTTTTTCCTAGCTCTGGATCAATAATATAGCACAATGGGCTGACCTGGATGGACTTCTGTCTTTTTAAGGCCTTGCTATGTAACTATGGAATTTCTTTTTACATATATTTAGTCTTGTACATATGCCGTTGTACAGTTTACAAAAAAACAATGCTTCAAATAATCATCATATTTTGCAAAGCTTATATCTGTGCATTAAAGGCAGGAACACTTTAAGAAAAAAAAATCTATTCATTGCGCTTAGTTTTATTTGGTGCATTTTGTGGCAGATTGCATTGTTTATATTATACCAGTAAAGCACTTAAGATATAAAACTCATTCTAATTACATTTTACCTTTCATAAAACAAGAATTGACATTTTATAAAAGCATTCATTTTCTGAAAAATATTCATAGACAAAAAATATATAAATCATCCTTTTGTGTCAGAAATTCCCTCCGGCGCTGGATATGGTCAGGAGTACTAAGGAATTGTTTTAATACGAATTAACTGAGATGAGAATGTTGTAACTTATCAAATCATAAATGTTCTGTGTCTACACCACACTTTAAATAGCACTTTTTCTTCAGCCCTGAAAAATGTCATCTAAAGGTATTAATGCTGTGCTGTTGTTTTGCATAGTTCTTAAATGTTTTTCTAGACAACGTTGCCTATAAACCTATTACTGCCACAACGTAATTGTAATATTTTTTTATTTAAAAATGATATCATTTTAGTTAAATCATACTTTAAATTCCAATTAACTTTTCAGGATAATCTGTTATCAGTCCATTTAAGAAGTAGCACTCTTTCTGGTCATTATATAACTAGTACATGGCACTTCTAAAGGCTCCATATCTAACTTCTCATTGTCCCTAAGTTAGTGGGTGGAGACTAGCTGCTATGATATCTCCCATACACCAAGGACAGAGGAGAAGATCCTAATACCCCATATCAGTATAGAACATCCTCAGAAGCAGCAGCAGGAGAGACTTTACAAAGCATTGCTAAGCAGTGTAAGTTATGATCAAGCACTGGAGTAAGATATAACCCCTATTAGAGCTTTTAATCCCTGTATCTCTCCAGCCACTCCCTCCTTTTCACACTTCCCTTCTCCATAGACTTCTATAGACAGCAGGCAGTCTGTTCCTTCATTCAGTGGTTAGTGAGTCTCACCTCTCAACATAGAATTTTTGGGATGATGACTATACAAGAGGTGGAGAAGAAGCTTCATACATGGAGTAAGAAGCATGTTTCTTTAATAGAATACATTACATTTACTTGTACTACTACTTATACAAAGTCTGTTGAAAGATTAATAGCAATTTTAGATTTTACTTAATGGAGCTACAGTGCTGCTTAATACACACTGCATCTCTTTAAAAAACAATGGAAACACGTTTAAGAAAAATACAAGTACATTACTGCCAAAAGTAAATGTACTGCTTAAACATGATTTTGTGATTTTAATCTAAATTAGTCCAAAATACTGTACTGTTGAATTTTTTCATATGTTTCTGCAGAGGTTTTTACTGAATGAAAGACTCAAATCCCCCCTAAAACCTATAGGTTATACAAAGCAAAGATTAACTTGACAAATAAAGCTCCATGATATCACATCACAGAAAGTTATCTTAAAGGGGTTTTCTCACTACATTGATTCATCTTACCTCAGTCCTGTTTTCTTGGTTTCAGTTTGAATTCAGGGGTGTGTTTACTGGCTTCTACTAGGCTGCAGTAGAAGTCAGGTCTGTAGCTATAGCAGCCAGTGCTGGCAGCCTATCAGGGGAGATCAAACAGGTCTGTAGCTATAGCGACCTGAGGAGCTGATGCAGCCCATACAAGAAGGGATATCTAAGAATAGGTAGGACACTGGTAATGGACACATATTGGAAAGTGACTTGTTTTTGCAAGATCTTTAACATAAAAAGCAATCCTTGTAGTGAGACAACCCCTTTAACTTTTCCAGTATTTTTCAATGACCTTTCTTTTGAGATAAGAACAGGTAACATGGGAAGCCATGATATTACCACCAAGTTATGGCAATTAATTGCTTAAAATGTCTTTTTAAGCTGGATAAGAGACTTTTTTTGGTTACTGAGTTCCAAAAACTCTGCACAAACATGCAATTAAATTCTAACATTTTGTCTGCCTTCATTCACCACAAAAAGGGGTTTTGGAGTTTATGGTACACTGTTCTTGAGGTCCTTAACTAAGTACCCTTAGTTCGTAGTAATTTAAATAACCATTTAAACCTAGCATAAAGCTTAGTAGTAAGCAATGGGTTTAACATACACCACAAACTCATTTTAATAAATCAATATGTGCACCTTCTGGTAACTTTCGTATGGTATGATACAGCCAAGGTAAAATAAGGAATAAACCTTCTTGTTAGATTTGTCAAGTTATACTGTTACAAATTTCATCTTCTCTTTTCTATTAGATCAGATGTGAGGCAGTTGCTATTCAACCACCCTAAACAATTATCAGGGCAGACCAGCTAACCATGCTGTGCAGATTTAGATCCTTAGGGCCACATATATTAACCTGTTAAGGTCTAAAACTCACTTTTTTGCCCACAGGTTACTATGGGCAAAAGATTGAGTTTTATACCTAAACAGTTTCATACATGTGGCCCTTAGAGTCAAGTTGCTAATTGCTGGCCTCTCCATAAATTCCCTTATTTTGGTAGTATTGTGCAGATTATATTATCTGTCTTGTGTGATTTTGTTTAGCATTCTGCTATGTATTATGCGACTAAGTATTAAGAATCTTGATTATTTTAATACTATTTTAAGTCTAGTCTTGCCTTGTGAAGTTAGTCCAAATCATTTTGTTTATTTCTGGAGATCTTGTTTTTCTCAGTGTTTGCTTGTTCTGTTCAATCTTGGTTGTCTCTGGTTTCTAGAGCCTTTTTGCTTTTGGGTTATATTCATGGACTAAGAGGTTCAGTCAAGTCTGGTGGAAGGGTCAGTGTTAGGGACAGATCTAGGGAAGGGTTAAAGAGGTTGTCTCGCTACAAGGCTTGCTTTTTATGTAGATCTTGCAATAAAAAGTAACTTTGTAATATGTGTCCATTAGTAGAGTACTACCTATTCCTAGATTTCCCCTCTTACTGTATATGGGCTCCATCAGCTCCCCAAGTCACTATACTTACAAACCTGTTTGATCTCTCCTGATAAGCTGCTAGTGCTGGTCACTATAGCTACAGACCTGGTATCCTCAGCAGCTCATCACTGCAAGCCACTAAAAGCCATTAAACATACCTCTGAATTAAAAAATGAAACCGACAAAACAGGACTTTGGTGACAAGAATCGATGTAGTGAGACAACCCCTTTAAGGGAGAGTTAGTTTCATTTCTATTTTGTCATTGCTCTTGGTCCAGGCTAAGATATTTACAGTTGAAACCAGAAGTTTACATACACTATATAAAAAGACACATATGAATGTTTTTCTCACTATCTGACATGAAATCAGAATAAACCTTACCTGTTTTAGGTCAATTAGGAACCAAAATTATTTATATTTGCCAAATGCCAGAATAATGAGAGAGACAGAATGTTTTAAGGCATTTTTATTACTTTCTGCAAAGTCAAAAGTTTACATACACTAGGATTACTAAGCCTATAAACAATTTGGGACAGGCCATATGATGATGTCAGGTCTTTGGAAGCTTTTGATAGGCTTATTGGCAACATCTGAGTTAATTATAGACACACCTATGGATGTTTTTATTGCACACCAGAAACACACTGCTTCTGTGTATAACATCATGGGAAAGTCTAAAGAAATCAGCCAAGATTTCAGGAAGAGAATTCTGGACTTGCACAAGTCTGGATCATCCTTGGGTGCAATGTTCAGATACCTGAAGGTGCCTCCTTCATATACACAAAAAATTATACGCAAGTACAAACAAGATGGGAATGTCCAGTCATCATACCGCTCAGGAAGGAGATATGTTCTGTGTCTCAGAGATGAACGTGCTTTGATCCGACATGTGCAAATCAACCCAAGAACAAAAGCAAAAGATCTTGTGAAGATGCTGGCAGAAGCTGGTAAGATTGTGTCATCATCCACAGTGAAACGAGTACTGTATCAAGATGGGCTGAGAGGCAACTCTACCAGGAAGAAGCCATTTTTCCAAAAGAAACATATAAAAGCCAGATTATTGTTTGCAAACGCACACAGGAACAAAGACCTACATTTTTGGAGACATGTCCTGTGGTCTGACAAATCTAAAATCGAACTGTTTGGCCATAATGACCATTGCTACGTTGGGATGAAAAAGTGAGAAGCCTAAGAATACCATCCCAACTGTGAAACATGGGCGTTGCAGCATCATGTTGTGGAGTTGTTTTGCAGCAGGAGGGACTGGTGCACTTCACAAAATAGATGGCATCATGAGGAAAGAAGATTATGTGACAGAACTGAAGCAACATCTCAAGACATAAGCCAGAAGGTTAAAGTTTGGGCGAAAATTGGTCTTCCAAATGTACAATGAACTGAAGCATACTGCGAAATTGATTACAAAGTGGCTTATGGATAACCAAGTCAATGTTTTGGAGTGGCCATCACAAAGCCCTGATCTCAATCCTATTAAAAATGAATGGGCAAATCTGAAAAGGCAGGTGCTAGCAAGGCAACCTACAAACATGGCTCAGTTACACCAGTCCTGTCAGGAGGAATGGGCCAAAATTCCTACCAACTATAGTGAGAAGCTTGTGGAAGGATAGCCAAAACGTTTGACCCAACTCATACAGTTTAAGGGCAATGCTGCCAAATATTAATGAAATGCATGTGAACTTTTGACTTTGCAGAAAATAATAAAAATGCTTTAAAAATTGTCTCTCTCATTATTCTGGCATTTGGCAAATATAAAATTTTTTGGTAATACTAATTGAACTAAAATGGATAAGGCTTAGGTTGATTTCATGTCAGATAGACATGAAAAACATGCATGTGTGTCTTTTTATGTAGTTTATGTAAACTTCTGGTTTCAACTGTATGTCATCTGTGACTGTCCCATTATCTTTCTTGCCATCTTTCAAGCTAGATCATCTAAAAGTGATTGTCTCTTATAATATTGTGTTTGATGTATGCTTTATATTTATTTTTTCCTGTGAGTGGTTGGTTGGTTACCATTTAGCTCTACTGAGTTCCTAGGATTATCTGATTATCTGCCACTGTTTTACCTGCTATACTGTAGGTAAAACCAAGTACTGCCATTTTGTGCCAACCACTGTCATTAGATGTTTTAGTAAACTCTGACTGCAGAATTGAGGATTTCAGAATCATTGAGAGCTTTGGTTTACCTTACGCCAAATTTAAAATATATTTACCTTACCCCAAATTTAAAAAGTTGCCATCATTTCACAATCTCAGAAGCCTGTTGACACACATGGTCTACTGTGCCAATGGGTATACATAAAGATTTGGCTGACAAAGGGCAGGGCTTCTGAGCAACAACTTAAAAAGAAGTTAACAACTAAAACAAATCTTAAATTCCAGTCTCTTTATATATTTTTATATTTTAAGTCCATAGTATGCTAATATTAAATATTTACAGTTTGCTGTTTAAACCCCTTTAATATCCAATAAATTGTATGACCTTAACTGCAGCATGAAAAGAATGTCATCTGAAATCTTCAATAAAGTTCTCGGTGACAGAGGTCTTTGAAGGTAACTAATATCCCTGGCCCCATCTGGCTGCAGAAATTTGTAAAGCAGTAATACTAATAAAACAGCAACATACATACTAATCATCTTATTTGAGGCAGCTGTTTTTGTGCATTGCCATTAATCACCACTGAGATTTTGCTACTGTTTTTCTCTCCAAAATATTTGCTCTCTCAATGTCCCTGTTTGACATAAATAAAATGTTTGCCTTCATCCAAGAAACTCCTGGTCCAGCAGCGAATAATTGGAATGTTTTTGGTCTGTATTGTGTGTGTGTTTTGATTTACCTGTATGCACTATAGACTTGTTTATATTGTTTGTTTGTTCGTAATAAGATTTAATTGTATCTAAATGCTTTCCCAGCTGTGTGTGTTTCCCGAGAATCTCAGCAAGCGCTTACTGTTAGATGCTTAGTTCAATATGGTCTTCTGGCAGTGTAGGCCTCAGGGGGATGTGACTGGCAGAAGCAGAAACAAAGGAGGCAGACAAAAAGATGTTATGAATTGCATTTACATCATAAGGACAGTGTAAGATTAAGCCGAGCAATGAAAGGTAAAATAGAACGCGTCTGTCTGGAGCACTTTCTTTGTGTCAAAATATGAGTTTATAGCAGGAAAATAGAAGGAACAAGCCAGTACATAAATGACCAAGAGACAGGTCAAGACACTTACTGTTTGAAGCAAGCTGCTCCTTTTTCATAGAGAGTGGTATTTGGAAACTTAGATGTGGGTGTTATATTAAAAGGGGCCTAAACTGTTAGTTCTAAGTGTATTTAGTTCATCATTGGGCCATGAACGCTAACAACATAAAATACAAAAAACAAACCAAAAGCACAAAATGATCAGCACGTCCAAAACAATCTTAAAGAAAATTATGAAGGTGCAGGCTGACGTGACTGCAAACAATGCAAACACAATATTGTAGGTATATACTGTATGAACTACTGCAAAGTCCATTTCTGCTACATCTAATATATATGAAAATCTGAGGCTCCTAGTACACATTTTTGATCAAATAATGGGCCCACCAATGAAAAAGGTCTTTATAATGGACCAAGCAAGGTAAGAATGCTAGTATATAGTATATCTGAACTGATGTCAACTTGTCATTGATACATGGGCCGTCACAGTTTTGATTAAAAAAAATTTCCACTTAGAACCTCAAATTTTCATGTATCCAAAAAGAAACAGAAATAAATTTTGAAATAGTTCATTTATTCATTGTTTGTCTGTCTCTTAGCGTTTATAGATTGCTTCTGATACATTTTTCTGGTCATGAATGTTGTGGTTTATTTGAGATAATCCACATGACATTTCAGTCCCGAGGACCTTTATTTAACACTGAGTATTGTGGGAATAGAGAAAAAAATGTAAAAACAAATAGAGTCAGGGAATAACTGGGAAACAAGGATGTAACATCAGTTACTAAGTTATAAGTCAGGGGTATCAAACTGAAATACACAGTGAGTCAAAATTAATAACTTGGGCAAAGTAGTGGGCCAATCATGATATTTTTTGAGAAAATGTCTACAATTGATGAAATTTTTCCTTCTCATCCCACTGTCTGAGTTGTATCTCCTGCCATGTGATCCTTTCTCTGCTCTGTGCGGGGAAAAGGGCTAATTGAGAGCGAGCATTGTAACGACAGCTCTTGGTTTCTTACTTTTCTCATATGCACACTGCCTGACTGTTACTCATGGGCCAAATATAACTATACTGAGAGCCAGATTTGGTCTACGGGCCTGAGTTTGACGCTCGTGTTGTAGGCATTTATACAACATGGCAACCTAGACTGCATCCTTGTTTTCCACGTCTCCATATTAACGGGGTGTTCCCATGAAACAAAGTCTAATGCACAGGATGGCTTTTAGCTAGCTGCCAGCCAACCACGATGAGATTAAGGAGGACAGCGATTGCAGTCGTCCTCCTCATTCACTTCTATGGAAGTTCCGAAAATAGCTGAATGTTTTTGCTTTTGCTACACTCGGAAGCTCCCATAAGAGTGAATGAGGAGAATGGCCACATGAGCCACCCTTCTTATTCTCATGCATGGTTTTGCTCGCAGCTAGTCATCCCGTGCAGTAGACTATGCTTTGTGGGAACATCCCATTTAACTTTGTTTGTATATGTTTTTTCTCTGTTCTCACAGCAATCAATATTTGATAATGGTCCTCCAGACTAAAATGTCATGTGTGTGGATTGCCATAAAATAAATGATAGCATTCACAACACTATATCGTTTGCAGAGTTCAATCTGCTTTAATATAGAGTGGGACACTTCTTCTTATACATATCAGAGTGCTGATGATCCTCTTGTTGGTACATAAAATAATATTAACACATTCTTTTAATCGCTATAACGTCTGTTATTTTAATTTTGTTCTACACAATCGAGTGAGGTTATTACTGTGTGACTATTTCATACTTTCAACTTCAGAAGCACGTAGCTGGTGAGCTGGTTTGGTGGGTAAGTAAGTGTGTGATTGACTGTCTTCAAACAAATTCTTCATTGCTGTCATGGGTAAAAGAGGTAATTTATCACAGTTACAGAACGGGTGAGTATTGGCTTGATGAGTGTCTAAAAAGATAGTTCAGTGAACCCTGTGTGTGGGGCTTCAAAGCAGCCACACTGCTTTGGGAAAAAAGGCTTACATTTTTGTGGCAGTATCAGAATTGGGGATTGGCTGATAGGCAAAAGGTTGTCTTACATTTTTTGCTTTATTGAACAGATGGACATTTGCGTGTCAGGTGAGAAACATTAGAGAACAAACACCCTGCAACCATTGCTGAAAGAGCACAAGCTGGTGGTGGCAGCGTTATAGTGCGGGGAATGTTTTTTGTGGCATTTTCTGTCTCACTCACTTTACTTACCTTTGTTTTCATGTTTAGGGCATGTCCCCATGGCGTGAGTTTGCGGCCGGTTTTTCAGACGGTTTGCGGTTTTTCAGAACGTCTGAAAAAACGGTCGCAAAAGAGCACAACGGACTTCTATGGAAAACTCGTGCAGCAGTCCCCACTGCACGGGTTTTCCACCCGGCGGTTTTTCTGCCCGTGGGCCGCCGAAAAAGCATTCTACATGCACATTCTTCCGTTCGGTTTTCGCGGAGAAAAGCCGCCCCTCCCCACCCCCCCCGCTCCCCCCACCGTGTGCATGGCACACAAGCCAGAAAAATACAGATCAGATAAACCAACCGGTATTTGTCCATTGCCGTGTAAACGCACCCTTAAAGCTAATAATTGTGGTGAAAATATCCCTTTAATCTCTCTGCCAGGGTTTTTATAAACCCTTTTAGAACCCAGTTTTTAGGAGTCTTCTGGAGCAATTAGATGGGTTGACAAATATTTTTTAACTATGGCTCCAAAGTATGTATGTTATGATCCTCATAGCGATGGGGCCACAACAGCCCCATTCAATGCAATACTATACACAAGCTTGACTATGGAATTCGGTAATTTCACCCTCAGCCAGGGGGTATTGAAAGTTTTTAAGATCCCAAAAATCTGAAAAAGGGCCTCCACCTACCAAGTCATTTTTAAAAACCCTTTTTTCCCTTTAGTTTGGCATAGGGGCCATTTGGCCTTCACAAGCCCCCTCCCCAAACTTCTATGCAGTACCCCAAACAGGGTCCTTTAAACTCCCCTTTTTTCAAGTAAGGGCTGGATGCAGCAATGTGTCAGGTGATGCTGATGGCTGGACCTCAGTGACCACACCTTGCTAGCTTATCCTACAAATGGTGCATTAATTATACATCTATTTATTAAGAAGAAAAAATCAGTATTTGTTAGTGAACTCATTTCTTTTTTTTTTTTTCCTTATTACTACCCTTATCCTTTGCTCTTTAAACTCCGTTTTTCCCCTTGGCAGTAATCAAAAGGGGAAATTTCAAAAAATTTTTTTAAAAATAGAACTAAATGAGATACGCCTAACATGATTGATTTCATTTAAGAGTGATCGTCCCTTGGAATTTTTCCCTTAAAAATCAAAAGTGGGTTTCCTGAACCCCTGGGACAATTTAAAATCATTACAGTCAATCACAATGATGAACCTACATGCCTTAGGAGATTTTTCAGGGATAAATTTTTCACCACCCTCTGCAATTAAAAATGGGGTTTTTTAAAAAAAACTCAAAAATGTGCCTTGAATGGGATAAAAGGAGGGGATGAAAGGAAACTGAAATTTCCCTTTGCTTTTCCCCCTTTTAGGGACAGCATGAATAAGTAAATCCAAAGCCAGTGTTTTTCAACTTTAGCCCGGGAAAAAAGCAGAAAAACCTTTTTTTTAAAAAATGTAAAATAATTCTTGCCTGTGGCTTTTTTAAAAATCCATTCAGTATTTTAAAAGAGCGAAAACCCGGAGCTGCAAATTTTTTCAACGGCTTTAAATTTGCTACAAGGGAAAGGGTGAAGGGAATTTAAAGGCAAGCAATTAAAAAAAGGAAAAGGGAAAAACACAGTGATATAAAATTTATTGGGGATAGGAAAAAACAAATAAATTGGGGTTTAAGGGGAAAAAATGCAGCTTTAGTTAGCGGGAGTAGATATAGAAGGTTTTCGGGTGACGCCAAAATTTGGGGCAGGAAAAAGGGGGGTTTAAAAACAGAGCTCTGAGACAAATGGAAGCAATGCACGCATTGTTTTATAAGAAGGTAAAAATGATTTCATTGTTTTTTCTTGCAGTGCTGAATGTGCATAGATCATAGTACAAAGAATATCATATAACTGATGCGGAGAGGTATAGCAAATTATCACCAAAAGCGGAGACCTGAAAAGACCATTAAAAATAAAAAGGCTGATAAAGTTCTGCAACTTCTACTGACATACTGTATGTAAGTGGCACAATAATGGAAGCAAGTCAGGGCTGATGCAAGTGGTAGGTGGCAGAAGCAACTAGTGTTGCTAGATTGGGGCCCTGTTGGGTTCCACTGAACGTGTGAAAAAAAAATTGTATTAGGGACTTCACCAAATTTTTTACTTTAACTCTATCCCTAAATATAACCATTAAATAGGGTTTTTTCTAATTCAGAGGGGCCACATCTATCTAAAGGGGGCTGTGTACCTACTTACAGGGGGCTATATACCTACCTACAGGTGACTGTGTAACTACACAGAGGAAGTTGTGTCCCTACCTACAGAGGCTGTATACCTACCTACAAGTGGCTGTGTAACTACCCAGAGGGGGCTGTGTACCTACCTACAGGGGACTGTATACCTACATACAGAGGGCTGTGTAGCTACCTACAGGAGGCTATATACCTACAGGGTCCTATGTACCTACCTACAAGGGGGCTATATACCTACAGGGGGCTGTTTACGTACCTACAGGGGTCTGTGTACAAACCTGCAGGGAGCTGTATACCTACCTACAGGGGGCTGTGTGTCTACCTACAGGGAGCTGTATACCTACCTACAGAGGGCATATATACCTTCCTATCTACAGATGACTGTATACCTGCCTACAGGGGGCGTATACACCTACATGGGGCTGTATGTCTACCTACAGGGGGCATATGGACCTAACTACAGAGGGCAGTGTACTTACCTATAGGGGGCATGTATACCTACCTATCTACAGATGACCTGCCAAGAGGGGGCATATATACCTACCTGGGACTGTGTAGCTACCTATATGAAGCATATATACCTACCTACAGGCTTTACATCTATCTACAGGGGGATACTTTACCTACCTACAGTGGGCCTATATACCTACATACTGGTAATCTACAGATGTAGCACAACTAAACAGGACAAATGTTGCACCGTGATATCACGGCGCAGAATGTTATCTCAACTTTTTCAATGCTTTTCAATGGCCTTTGCTCACAGATCAGAGCAGATAACATGAAAAGCCATGATACATCTGTATATACCTTACAATTTAATGGTGGACAACATTACTACCTACTTATTTAATGGGGGCACTCATAACAGAGGTAGGAATTGGTAGGGAAGTGCTGATAAAGTGAGAAGTCTAAGATGTTTGTGCGCTGCAGTTGTTCTGCAGTTGTGGCAAGTCGTCAAGGTGGTCTTGGTCAGATGGAGAAGAAAAGGATAAAAGAATGACATCAGAGAAGACATCTTCTGTGGATGTCAGGGGTTATTTTGCTTCTGTGTTTGATCAATGCTGTATTCATTATCATGTGATGGTGACATGAGCTGGTGTCTGACAACAATATTACGGTGTTTTAGGTTATAAATTAATGTATATATTTCTGTGAGTGCTTGTGTTGGTTGGAGGGCCCAGTGCACAGCTCTGCCCAGGAGCCCATAATGCTATTAAAATGGCCCTGGCTGGAAGGGTAAATTACTGTAAAATAAGCAATTTTCTAAATGTCAGTTATTAAAAAAATAGGTATGCTTTACCTAATACAGGCCTTTTTTGTACCTTCAACGTGCTCTTATGTCTCCATGTTACTGTGACCTTAACTTATCCTTAGACAGTCTTTGATAATGTTGCATTACTGGCCATGAGTGGTGGTGGTCACCAAGCAGATAAGAGAGCAGGTTAAAGGTGCAAAAAAGGCCTGTATTTGGTAAAGCATACATATTTTTAAATAACATGTTTTTTGAAAACTGCTTACTTTACATTAATTCGCACTTGCAGCAGCACTTACTGTGATGGGAATATTCCTTTTACTTGCAGTCCAATCTTCCAGTTATTTCACCTGATGTTGTGGTAACTGGAAATGACATTGGACACAAAGTCTAATGTAACTTACGATTACTATATCATTGGGTCTATAGTTATGTCACAGGAAGTGGTGTCAGACTGCAATGGGAGCTTCACGTTGCTAGAGGCCTTAACCAGCTTCACCTAACTCAACTAATGGAAGCCCCAGGCCTGAAAAGGCCTTAATGACCAGCAATTTTTTTTTTAGTTTTTGCCTTCTTGCGTTTCAAAAGTCGTAACTTTTTATTTTTTCACTGAAGCAGTAATATGAGGATTTGTTTTATGCAGGAGAAGGTGTACTTTTGGTATAGTTTCTTTCAGCTTACATACAAATTATTGTAGATTTTTTTAAATTTTATTATTTATTTATTTTTTACACCAGTCACATTTCACACTAAATAAACTGTTAGATTAATTCTACCAATTATTAAAGTTATGTGGATACCTAATATGGGTAGTTCTTTTGTTTTTGTGTAATGTATGCACAATATTTTTTATTACATATTTTTATTTTATATTTATTTTATTTATTTTGTAATCCTATGAAGGGATAACTATGTTACAATTTTTGTTTACACTTGCTAATGTATTAGCTTACATGAATATGCTAATACACTACAAGACAGACCTGGGCTGCTCTTGGGGTGACATGTATGAACAGAGCTGCGCCAGAAGTCTGGCATCTTTTCAGCCCGACATCTAGCGCAGCCCCATTTGCCATAGTTTAAATTCGCCCGCATGCCAATATCAGGCGCATTACAGAGCGCCAACAGCACTTTGTAATGCGCCTGATTTCAGGGGCGTGTGGGAGGCGGGCGCACTACAACCGTACCAAGCTACACATTTATAGCTTCAGTATGGCAATTCCAGGCGCATTACTGCTGGAACAAGTAAACCACTTTCAAAGTGGTTTGCCTCAGCCAGAATTGATATTTATGCATTAGAATCCTCCTGATTTATGACTCACAGTAGACCGGGTTCACAAATCAGGCACATTCTACACTTTTAATATGCTCATAAAAAATGGCGTTTAAGCACCATTTATCATACATGTCGCCCTTTGTCCACAGGGCTGACTGTACAAACATTCACCAAGCTCTTTGTTACGGGGGACCCCATGGAGCAGGGAAATGCCCTTTGGTTATGCTTCAGTCATATACCACAGTAATCAGGGGGTCAATTGTCGGGGGTCGGACGCTCCCTCCACTTCCTTCGACGATTTTTGACAGAAATTGATTCAGGCTGGATCAAATTTGGCTTTGACCCAAATCCGAAGTGTAAGACTAGTTGCAATCATTTAGAATACAATGCAGTAGCCTTAGGGCATGTCCCCACGGCAAGGGTTTTCGGCTGGTTTTTCAGCCGGTTTGCGGTTTTTTAGACCGCCTGAAAAAACGACTGGAAAATGACACAATTGTGTCTCTTGAAAACCCGTGCAGCAGTCCCCACTGCACCGGTTTTTGCCGTCGGACGGTTTTGCTGCCGGCGGTCCGGCGTCAAAACATTATAGAAGCACAATCTTCTGTCCGAAAACCGGACGGAATGTGTGCTTCTCAATGGGAGGTGGGAGGGCTTTTCTCCGCTCATCGCGGAGAAAAGCCGCCCCCTGCGGCCGTGAGGACGGCTGCAAACAGGACAAATACCGGCCGGCAAACCGGCCGGTATTTGTCCACTGCCGTGGGGATGCGCCCTTAATGTCTAAGATGCAGGTACATTTGCCTACGAGGGAAGGAGTACTATTTGGCTTTAAAAATGCAGATTTTGGTCGGTGTCATGTCGCATTTGAAAAGCCTTCATAGTGCTTGCACAGGTAAAACATTCCAGCAGACACCCGATATGGAAACAACACTCCTAAAGGAATTCATAAAGGGTTGTATTGTGCATTTTGAGCCCACAGATGTTGCACAGTTATCTTAGCACTAAGGCTTAAAAATGGGAAAACAAAATAGCAGTTCCGCTATTGTTTTTTGGTATACATTATTTCAACGTTTGCCCTGTGGTATAAATGACATGGTAACTTTACTATGTGAGTTGGTACAATTACAACGGTGTAAGTTTTATATAATTTTTATGTTTTACTACTTTTACGCAATAGAAATGCTTTTGCAACAAATTGCTTTTTGATGTCATCATATGCTGACAGCCATAACTCTTTTGCTGTTCTGTATACAGAGCTGTTTAAGGGATTGTGTTTTGTGGAAAGAGTCATCATTTTCATAGGTACAATTCTGTGGTTAATATAACTCTTTAATAGCTTTTTATGAAGGATTTTGGAAATTGGGATGAACAAATAAAGCAATCTCGGCAGTGTTTTTTAGTTTTATTTTTATAGTGCTCCTTGAGCAATATAAATTACATGTTAGTTTTACTTTCATGGACCTAAACCAATCAAAACCTACTATAAGATTAGATTCAAAGTAGGAACTGGTTCCAAACCACCTAAAGAATAATGTATATTTAATGTTTGGAAGGTGCACTTAATTAAAAAATAGCTTTTATTAAGTAACTTTAAAAAGATGAATGTTTCAAAACATATAGAATGTACCTAAATCAAGCAATGTTGAAAACAGAAGACTTATATATTCAAAATCACAGTTATCAGAACAAATAATAATGATAATCACTACATTTTAATAATCCCAAAATATGGAAAGATTGTAAACATTTAAAAGTTTTTTTTTAAATTAATGCAATTGCAAAAATTAAATATACGTCCCAGACGATACAAAAACAGCAATAGCTTATTTACATAGTTGCAGTTAAATGTTAGAGCATTTAAAAAAAAAAAAAAATGTTATTGTGTAGAGAAATGTTTATGCATGGCTGTAGTCTGAAGCTACTGTCAATCACCATGCCAAGTCAGACCTCCGGGAATTGCCTGGCATGGTCATTCCTCTGGGCATGTATGAAGCCCCGAATTTGGGGGTCCAATGGAAACAAATGGAGCCCCCCAATTTTTAACCCCTTTTGAATCGTCAAGCTGACTGTGGCATTTTAGGGTTAATCTTTTGGGATTGAAGTAAACTCCAGTGCAGGCCAATACCACAGGTCTCTGGCTGTAACATACAGCTGGTTCCCTGTCCCTATTGTGCGGGCTCTGCTTCTGGACCCAAACAATGCGGGAACCCCTTCCCCACTATGATGTAATTATATGTCAAATGTCATTAACGGGGTTTAATTTTTTGGCTTAAAGCATAAAGTTTAAAAAAAATTCTTCAAAACGAATCAAAAGGGTTTTCTCCTGAAATGGCACCACTTTTGTCTGCAGGCTATGTGCTGTATTACAGCTAAACTCTATTCATTTGAACTGAAGGTACTCTTTTTGAAAAAAAAGAAAAAAAAAAAGCTTAAGACCAGGTATAGCAGCAGTAAAAGGGTTAATATTATACCTTCTGTACTTGATTACCTTTTATAACATTCATAATACTTTGAAATTCACAGCAGACCACTTTAGACTTTAAATTTTTATCAGACTACAAAGCAGGCCCATTACCCAAGAGTATTAATAATTTAATATACACTGGAGTTTCATACACTAAGTATTTTGCAACAATCAAGCAAGAACATCTCCTTAAGATCATGGGGCATATCCAAGTAATCTCTCATTAAGTATGTATTAAAAGCCCTTTGACCATCTGCGTTTATTTACTGAAAACAAAAAGCGCCCCAGCCTAGGGATGAAGGAAGACAGTCCCAGGAGCATCAATTGGGAAGGTTTTTCTACTTCCTTTATCCTAACACTAATATCATCAGAGCCTGGTGCTTGAGTTAATTATTTCAAATATTAATACAGGACCTGGGATATCACTTTAACTTAGGACTGTATACTACACTGGGAGGTTTACAGAACATTAAAAATCTCTATTGAATAGTAAACAAGTCCATTTTTGTTTTTGGGAAAATTCATACAATTTTAAGTATTTTTATTTTAAAACGGGAAAGTATCTTTTTGGGGGGAAACTTGTTTTATAAATCGGGGTATCAATTTAAAAATATTAGGGTTTTGTTCACACATTCAGGTTGTTTGATTCTGTTTTAAAGCTTAGATCAGTATCTGTAAAGGACACATTTTAAAGGAGTTCTCCGGGAAAAGAAGAAAAATAAATACATAAACTACATGTCATAATGAAAAAAAATTCCTAAATCCTTTAATTAGAAAGTCTGTTGGGGAAAATCATTATAGCAGAGTAAAGGCCTCGGGCTCCCTTTTTGTGCAAAAAAACCTTCCTGGAAGGGCCAGGGGTACGCAGTAGGACAGACTCTGAGTTTACTTCCAAATTAAAACGGACGACAAAAATGAGCATGTTAGTCACCCTAAGAGATTTGGTGGGGGAGGGAGGGAAATTTTTCACTTTTGAAAGGGGGATTTTTCAAAAAAAAGTGTCATATAAAAGTATATGTGTGTATCATTCCTTTTGCTTATACAGGCTTGAAATTTGGCCCCACAGGGGTTTAATTATGGGAAACCCCCAGTGGGCCCCACAGCCGGGTAGACCTGGAGTTATTTTTTAATGATAACCCCTTGAAAGAGACAGAAAACAGGGAAAAAGAGGAAAAAATTTAAAGGCGAGTATAGGAGGGGCAATTGTGGCAATAAATTAACAATAGCTGTAGCGTGGACCCCTAAAATAAACTCCACCAGAGGGCGCAGAAGCAGCTCAACTGGTGGACCAGAAGACTCAGCTTTACCTGTGGGCCCCGGGGGAAAACCCCCATTTCCAAACACGGGATTAGTAAAAAAGACTTTGGGGCGACATGTATGTTTTTTTGTCTTTTAAACCACCAATTTTTTTGCTTATTTATAATAGAAATAGAATGTGCCTTTTTTATTAACCCGGTTACTCGGGGATCATAAATCATTTGGGCATTTCTAGCGCTAAGAAAACCTTTGGGGGCTCAGGTAAACCATTTTGGGAAAAGGGGTTTTAAACCTGTTTCCCAGCGGGTAATCGCCGGGAAATTTCCCCGTAAAAAAGGCAATAAACCCTAAAAGTTTCGTACGATTCTAGTGTGTCCCGCCTCCCGCACGATCACTTAAAATCAGGCGCATTACAAAGTGCCACGGGTGCTCTGTAATGTCCCTGATATTGGCGTGTGGGAGATATAAAACTATAGCGAACAGGACTGCGCAGATGTGGGGCGGGAAAAAAGGGAAAACCATCCCTTTTCGGGCACAGGGCCCCAAATTTTTCTTCCCAGTGGGCCCTTGGTGTGGGTGAGTATATAGAATTTAGGTCAGTGGGAAGTGGTTTTAAATTGGGAAATGGGGTTTTTAAAAGGGAGAACTGCCCACATAGTTTATCCCCCCCCCCTTGTAAAGGACAGCAAAAGGGCTAGTGACAGATATACTTTTTTCCCAGGCGTGTGTCCCTTATTTGTAAGATTCTGTGGGTTTTAGGGGTTTTTAATGCTCAAATCTGCATTTTTTTCAGCCCAGAAAAGAGTAAAAAAAAAGAATCCTTTTTTTTTTTCAAAACCCCCCCCAAAATGAGGCTAGCCCCACCCATCAACTGGAAAACCCTTATTATTTTTGAATAGTAAAAAACATGGAATAACTGTGAAGGGGGGGGGTGGGGTACCTTTTGGGGGGGAGGGGCAAAACATCGGGCCCTGAATAAGATTTAAACTTTAAAATTGCCCAAAAAAAACTAAATAATTTTACAGAAAAAGGGGGAAGGGGGAAACACGGGTCTGTCCCTACTTTTTGCTGGTCCTCAGAAAGGGGTGGCATAAACTAGTGACGGGTTTCTCTTTAAACAGGGCCCCTAGCAACAAGGCCATTTGAGGAGAAATCCGAAATAGCAATTTTAAAATTTTATAAAAGTGTTTGAAAGTATTTTAAACCCCTGTACTGTAAACATGGATTTACTCTTATCTTTAGTATTCTTCCATTATATGTTCAAATTTTTTGGGGGGTTTTCCCCACTAAACCCCATTGGGATATGTTCACACGGCTTTTTTGTTGCTATTTCGCTTTTACATGGCGAAATGCTGCTCCCAATTTACGGCAACCCCATAGCTCTGATAAGACCAAAGGGTTTAAAGCGTGTCCGCCCCGCCGTAAAATACAATCATATTGAACACCGGGGGAAAAATTTTGACTGAAAAATTTGTTATTGGCAAAAAAAGGGCCGTGACAATGAATGTCTGGGGGGCCCCGGGACCCCGTGCATTGGAAAAAAAAATCAGCTCCTCGCTCCAAAAAAACCCAGCTTTATTGCAAAGTTTTACTATACGGCCAAAAAAAGCCGGTGAACTACCCTTAAGGTTCGGAAAACCAAACCTTTTGTCTTAAAATCAAAAAAGATATATCTTGAATTTTTAATCCCCCCAGAACCGCGAGCCGTAATATCCCCCCAATTTTAAAAAACCCCAAAAACATTGATCATGTTTGCGGGGGTTTTCCCAAAAAAGGCCCCCACCAAATAAATTAAAAAATTTGTACAGGTTTTCAAAAAAGTGCAGTGCTTCAGCCCATAATATGGTCTTTGTCAAGCAGCCTACTTTGGATATGCTTTGATGCCTTTATCATTTTCTTTTGGATCCCCTCATTTTAAATCCAGTTTTGGTTTTGGCTTCATAAACTGCACCTGAAAACTTGAATGTGGGAACACACCCCAGCAAAAATGTAACCCCCCTAAAAGGGGAAACAATTAAGAACCCGGGGCCCCCCATAGCAAATTTGGGGGTTGGGGCCCCCTCCCTATACCTCCTCCCCCACCCCCCAAACCCCCCTTGGCCGCCTTCCCTCCAGGGGAACTTTTCCCGGGGAAATATGCAGTTACTAATAATACAAGGGAAAAAAATACCTCACCAAAACAAAAACACCTTATAGTGCTTTTCAAACAAATCCCAAATTAAAAAAAAAAAAATTTTCCCAAATTTAACGCTATTTAACATAGGGACCTGTTTTTTAACACCAGAAAAAAACCCCACAAATTACTACCAAGAAAGGTAAAGGAATAATCCCCCCTAAAATTTTTAACTTATCATGTCCCACAGGCTTTTTGGGGACTGTATATTCCTCCATACAGTGACCATATAGTGGAAATTAAAAATGAAACACAGGCTTTTGCAGACTGTATATTACCTCCATACAGTGACCATATGTGGTATTCCCAAAGTGAAACCCCGGGTTTTGGGGGCAGCTATAAATTCCCACCATACGGGACCATATATTTGGTTAGCACCATTTTTACCAGACTCTGCAGATTTAAGTGTTTTACAGTGCAGTTACATCTTGTGTTCACAGGTGACTTTTTCTCTATGAGTCGTTGCCCTTCCCCCCTTTTGTTTTTTTCCCATCCGGCCCAAAACCTACATGATGATTTTCCCCCCGGACACTTGCCCTCCCGGATTTAGACACAAATTTATTTTAAAAAATCCTAAATTTTTTTCAGCACCCCCACCCCCCTCCCCCCCGGGGGCTATTGGGGCCCCCTTTTGGGGCAGGGGGGGTTTAATGGCCAGGTTTAGGTAGGCAATAGGGTTTCTCCATTTTAACAAAAAAAAAAGGGTTTTAGGTAGCTATAGGGCACCATATAGATAGGTAGAGTTTAGGTAGATATAGGGCCCCATCCGTCCCGCAATTACGGTTTGAATAAGCTGTGGGGAACCCGGGCCCCCCATGGGTCCCATGTATTTTTAAAATGTCTAGGTCTAAAACTTTCTTTGTTTGCCCATAGGGAAGGCAATCAGAGTTCCCCTATATAAAATTTACAGGAAAAGCTCTGAAAGGTAGCTAATTTTGGCCCAAAAAAGAATGTTTTGACCTAAGAGTTTTCATACATGTCCCCCTAAGTTTGTATGGGGCTAATCCACATCATGGTTCATCACAAAGGATCTAAGCAGGCTCCACATCATAGTATTGACAAGCCAATCTTTTTTATCTGCATCTCAGAATAGAAATTCATTGTGACAAAAAAAATTTTTTAAAAATTAAAAAAATGAAAATTTTAAATTACGAAAATTTTTTAAAATTAAAATTTAATTACTCCCTCATCTGAAAAATAGCCTTGATGTGTTTTTACTCAGGTATCTGTAAAGGGGCCCTACAAATTTAGGGGCAAATTGGGGTTCTACTTCATGGGGGTTTTTGCCTTCTTCTGGATCAACACTAGACGGCAATAGGCTGAACTGGATGGACGTCTGATGTAACTATGTAATATTATTAACCCTCTTCTAATCTCTCAGTCACTAAAGACACTGCTTATTGCTTCCAAGAATACCTGTAATATTTCAAAAGTAGTATGATTAGCCTCTTAACGACTCTATGCAAAAATCATGTAGTGCATGCACAAATGGAGAAGAAAGGGGGGCATGTTGTCATCTTCACCAATGTACTTTAAAAATTAGCCTGTCCCCATTCAGATCAACAATCTTGCTGCATAGTGTGTTTGATCATAGTGAAAACTTAGATTCCTTTCAGTTACTTAAAAATAACTGGGATTTTAAAAAACTTTATGTAAAGTGGGTTTTTAAAAAGAAAATAAATCTATTTGTTATTAAAGGTCAGAATTTATGAAAATTAACCCTTTGGCGGTGTTCATTTTAAAAAAAAACATCTATTAAAACAGTGAACAGAGTAGACCCTCCCTCTAAAAAGTGTCCCCGCTGCAGGGCCTTCTGATGCCCGACATCCAGAGTGTAAAGGAATAGCTGTAGAATATAATATAGAACATGGCAAGGTCATCACCTTACACAGAGCACTTATAAAATTTCTGTAAGACCCTTTTTTTGAATTTGGGTCCTCAGAGGGGTGGGGCCCGAGTGTTTTAAAAGGGGAAGAAATAATGGAGAGGAGCAAAGGTCCCTTAAAGGCCGCTTTCTCCAGAATAAAAAAAAAAAAAAATACACAAAAGCCTTTTGAAAATTTTTTTCTTCTTTCCTTTTGGTTTTGAACCTTGCTCATGTTTGGGATTTAAGTGTCTCCCTTGGAAAGTGTTAATTTTTCCGCAAAAATTGCCCCATTCACCTTTGAAAATCAAAAAGTTTAAAATGTATGAATTTAAAAAAGGGGCTAAAAATTTTAAATGGGTGTTTTTAAAGGTTTGTTCCGTCCACATAGGTTTATTGCGTTTGCTGTGACGGTTTTAAGTCTAAGTAGATTGTCTTTTAATTTTTACTCCTTTTTTTTTTGGTTTCAAGGCCCCAAGTTTCCGGGATTTTTTCCGCATAAGGCGAAGTTGCCTTTTTATGACTCCACCAAGAGCAAACCCACCTGTTTAAGATTAAATGACTATAAGAGTATGTTCACACAGTGTATTTTGGCATATATTTTGGTGCGTATTTTGTGTTGAAATACACACCAAAATAGGCCCAAAACAATGTTCTAAACACTTCCCATAGAATGCAGTGTAAAATACGTGCTGTCATTCACACGTATTTTACTCTCATAATTTTTAGTGTGCCTGAAAAGAATTGATACGTTATAATCAATGCTCTGTAACATAATAAAAGTTTTTAAAAAACCCAAAAATTTTCCTCAGGCACTATGTGTCATTTTCCAGTTGAAATTACACGCTAGCAGGCACATAATTTGAACGAAGCAACAAATGTGTTTTGCGGTGCACAAATGTATGCACCGCAAATACGTCGTGTGAACACACCCTAACTATTATATCTATAAAAACACCCGATCCACTGTTTTTAAATTTTTAGTAAAAGGGGGGGTTTAATTTTCAAAAAATTCGGGTTTACCTTATTCGCCCAAATTTTTCCCACAAAAATTATTTTCGATCCAAAATTTTTTTGCGGGGGGAATTTGCGGGGAAAAAAAGCTATTTCCCGGCTGCGGAGAGCCCCGTAGGAACATTTGCCATGCTCAAATAGCATAGGGGGGGGGGGTTTTGGTTTTGATAAAAAGCTTTTGTTTTTTTGTATGAACCCCGCACATGACACCCCCGCTCTTAGGCTATGTTTTTACACGGGTTTTTTCAGAACCCTTTTTACCCTCGGATTTTCGATGGTAAATACGTTCTGAAAAACAGTTTTAAAATCATTTTCAAAAAAAGTGCCACTAAATGTGGCAACGTAAATTTTTAAAAGATTTCCCGGAAAGGATTCACCATCTTTTAACATTGTAGGTGGTGAACCGTCCGGAAAAAAATTGACAAGCACAAATTTTTTTTCCTTTCCCGGGTTGCCGTCGTCAATTCCCCCGGGGGCAATCCGGGACGGAACACGGTCGTTTTGAAAAAACGAGCCTAAATTTTTTATTGAAATCAAAGGGAAAAAAGGCTGTGACTTATTTTTTGCCCGATTTGCCGGGCGGATTGACGATCGTTTAATCCGTCCCGGGAAATCCCGGCGAAAAAAAGCCCTGTGAACGAGGCCCCTTTGGGAAACGCTTCAACTTACTTCCCCTGGGCAGTTTCAGGTGCCCCAAAAAGAACAAAAAAATGAAGTGGGGGGGCAGCCTGGTAATGTCAGCCCCAACTGGAAAGAAACCCCTTTCAGGGCCAAAAATCCAAAAAGGGTTTTTAAAAGCAACCTCCTTTTACACCGCATTAGATGGGTTCCCCAAAATTTTTGACAGAACCTGTTCTGTTAAACGCTGGGTACCCTGTTAAAAGCCCCCCTTTCCCCCCCCCGAAAGAGGGAGAAGGGGGTCTGGGAGTTAAATTTTGGGGTTGAATCACTTTATCATTTTTTCCCCTTCCCCTTTTATCCGTTAATGTTTTCCCCTTTTAAAACGGTCAATAAAACCATTAGTATTCTAAAGCCAAAAAAAAAACAGGGAGGGTTTATCCAAAAAAGAGATGACAAGGGAAAAAAAGATATTTTTCATGTCTTCCCGTGTTCTGTATGCCCCTCCTGCTTTTTGGGTAACCCCCAATCTTTAGACAATCCCGATCCTATTTTTTTTTCGCCCAAAAATTTAAAAAAAAAGAGGAAAACCCAAAAATAGTGGGAACGTCATTTGATGGTGGGGGGTGGGAAAAACAAATTTGGAAACCACAGGGTGTTCAATTTAGACGATGTCAGTTGGTAGCAGCATGGTAGGGCCCCCAGAGTGGCACAATAAAAGAGTGTGGAGGTAGCCCAAGGCCCAAACCAAAACTGGTAGGACCAAAACCCCACAGAGTGGAAAAAAGACTTGTTTGGGGGGTGGGAAAAAGAAAATTTTAAATAGACCACAAGTGGGGACAATAAAACAGTGTGGAGGTGTAAGCAACAAAGTAGGGCACAGAGGCAAAAAGCAGGTTGAGGAGGTTTGGGAGCAAAATCAGTGGGGCACAGAGTGGCAAATCAACGTGTAGAGGTGGGGGGCGCATTGGGAAGTTACATAATGGCTATAAAGGTGGGGGGTGGGGGAAAATACCGCCCTTGGAAAAGTTGGGGGGGGTGTGGAGCAGTACAGAGATGTGTGGAATAGGCAGGGGGGAAAGATAGAATGTAGTGAGGCGGTAGCCAGAAGAACAAATTATTTTCTAAAAGTTTTGGTGAGGCCCGTCTGGTGATTAATCTGAGATAAGGCATTGGTGTGTGGAAACCCTGGCCGATCCACCCCTGTTATTTGAAAAACGAGCCCCCTTTTATTTCGGGTGGCAAGAAGTTCTTTGGGGGTTAATTTTCCCCCCCTCCTAAACCCCCTTATGCACATATGGCCGGGAGGACCCCTTTCTCCAGTGAAAACTCGGCAAGTTGCGGCACAATAAATTTAAAGGTCCCGTTAGTCCAGGGATCTTCTTGTGGTTTTGCACAGTGGTGTAAGTAGGCCCACCCCCGCTGGTTCAGGGTTTGCTCCAGGTGCTGTGCTAGTGAGTACCTCCTCATAGGCGGGAGAAAAAGTGCTCATAAAGATCCAGATTGGGCTGCTGCTGAGGGGCTGGTAGTCCTCCCCCCCCAACCCCCCCCCCCAGTGCCGTGGGTTGTTAAAATGAGCGTGGGAACCCCCCCGTAAACCGGTCAAGGTGGGAATTTTGGGCAATGGCGGAACAGCGGGCCCAAATAATGGATTTATTTATTACTTGAGTTTGTCCTCCCCCTTGGCGGGGGAAAAAAAAGGCTCCAAATTTTGGACTGGTAGAAGGGTCCCCCAAAAGGTTGGAATGCCAGAAGTCCCCTCTGACGGATGATAAAAAATTCGGCTGTCATACCAGGCAAATCAGCATGCACGGGCCATCTGCGAAGTGTCTCGGGGACTTGTATTCCCCCGCTACGCCACGGTGTGGACTAGGTACTGCCCCATTTCCTATAATTTAAAAAATTCCCCCGGTGCTCCGTTCTTCCTCTCCTGTCCCTGAGTAGAAAAACCACCCTTTCGCCCGAATGCTTGTGCTCCAATGTCCTCCCCCCTCCAGTTCAAACCCCGGGTCATGTGGCCATAGTTTTCACCCCTGGGGTGTGCTGCTGTTTCTGCGGAGGATGGGCCACCACAAAAATTTTTTTTTTCATTTTTTTTTATTTTTTTTTTTTTTTATCATTTTTTTTGGAGGCCTTGATTCCCGGGGGCCCGTAATTTCGAGGGAATTAATAACATTGGGTTTAACAATTACAAAGTGACAATAAGTGACTAACAACTGGTACAGAGGGAGAGAGATCCCTGCCCGCGAGGGCTTACAATCTACACATCTGAGACATGTTTCTCCCAGGCCACTGGATGGTAACACTGCATGTGTTGATGCAGTGCCGTGGTGCCAAAGTTAGCTCCCTGGCCACACTTTACTTTCTGTCCACAGATTCTACATATACACATGTTTGGCTCCTCTGGTGTCTTGGCAAAAAACTGCTACACCGCCAAGTAGGTGATTTTACCACCCACGCTCCACACTGACTGACTTCTACCGCCGCTGCCTTGCTGAGCCCCTGTGCCGCTACTTTCTTGGACCTGCGAAGCGGGTGGTCTACCCCGTGGCTGTTTGGCTCCCGACCTTGCAACTGCCACTCGTGTGTGAAGGGCCTGCCACCTCTCTTTATTTACAATAAAACAGACTCTGTTTAATGAAGATGCTCCTGTCCAAGTTGGTGGTACTGCAGTCCCTCCCTTTTCAAGTGGTGGACTCTGCAACATTCAGAGAACTGATGGCTTGCGCTGAGCCAAGGTAGAGAGTCCCTCGCCAACATTTGTTGTCGAAAAAGGCAGTACCAGCCCTGCACAAATATGTAGAAGGAAAGATGGGCCAGTCTTTGAGCCTGTTGGTGTCTTATAAAGTATATTATAGTTTTTGTTGCAATATTTTATGATTTGTGTTGTTTGGATTTTTATGCTTTGTAAGTGGCATTGGTGGGCGATTCTTGTTAAAGTTATGTACTGAAGGAATAATCTGGCTCTGTTCTATCTAGTCTATGCAAGACTTGTAAGGTAGTCTTCCAGAGAATAAATTGTTAATAAACACTGATAAAGGTGTAAATACGGTATTAATGAAGAATATTGGATACCTACTTAATATTCATTTTGATTTTTTAATTGATCCAACATTATTTCTTGATTCTCGGTCCTGCCATCCGCTCTGGCCATTGCAATGGGAAGCCCTTTTGCCCTCATAGATGCCAACCTGTTCCAAACCTGGGATTGAGTTCTTTGCTCGTCTGCCAGCGTTATGTTTACTATATTCATTAGTTTATGGTAGAATTTTTTTGATTCTAGTCCTAGAAACAGCTTGGGGACTGTTTTGGTCAGCCCCTGTGCTAACTTCTTCCTGTGCAGACTGGAAGACTCATAGTATTCCCTGCTCTTCTAACCACTAAGATCTTCTATATATTTCTTTGGGAAGATACATAGATGCATTTTAATTGTGTATTTGATAAGAAGAAGGATTTTTTTTTTGTATAGACTGGATAAAACAAAATGCTCTTTGTTTAGCATTTCTTGAAGTCCTGTTTCACACTATTAATTTTGAGTTTTTATCTTTTGGCTGTAAGAGGTATATGTGTTTCAGATTGGTAACCAGATGGAATTCAGGCGTATATGGGACAGAAAAACACACACCCTGTATTTGACTCAAAATTACCCCACAAACAAGATAAATTAACCCTGGATTTTAGGGAATACCCCACAAACAAAAACCCAAACAAAATAAAAAATGCGGGTTCAGGAACAGGTGTGTATATGACACACACGTGTGAAGGTCTTTCACCCTAGTAGCTTCAAAAAACTGGTTTGTTTTGCACAGAGTGCAATATAGTGCTGCAGCAGACAGATGCTTGTGGCAGGAGACACACTGACAAGTGTCAGAATTTAACATGGCGTCCGTATTTATAGGGCTGTGACGTCACAGAAGCCCGCTGGTTGCCGATTGGCTTCATGTCTGCGCATGTCATTGAGGGCGTTCCTTTCTTCCACCTATAGTTCTCTTCCCCATGTCACGCCATGTGCTCATGGCCATTTTAGAAAAAAAGACGATTCGTTCCCACGAATCACCATAAACTTCGGCTTCGTGCAGAATCAAATTTTTCCTGAAATTTTAAACAAATTCCACTTCGTTAGAATCGATTCACCCATCTCTAATTATGAGCATTTGCAGTTTTAAGACCTGCACCGAAAACGTATTTTAAATTGTATGGTCATGGTCCATGTAGCAATCAGCTTAGGACATCAGAGGGTCCTGTGACAGTACCTTTACATGTAGTTTTTTATGTGGCTTTCTTGGTGGAATTTACATGAAAACCGCATAAATTCCACATCACATTCGTTTAACCACGACTTGGCCTTTGCATGCTAATCACATCTAGTAGCTTAGTTTGGATTTGCTCCATTAAATGGGGTTACTGTATGTCCAAATCTGCAGCATGTAAATTTAAAGGAGTTTCCAAAGGCTCCCTGCAACCTCCTACTGTGCTTAAATAGAAAATCAACCCATACTTCTCCCGTCTCCACAGACCCAGCACTGCCAGAGCTCCAGAGTTCCCTCCATGTACCTTACAGATGATGTCACGTTCATCGATTACATGATGCTGTAACCAATCTCTGGCTTCAGCAGTCACAAGTAGTACAGCATGCGACTACAGAGGTCAGTGATTGGCTGAAGCCTCATGTAATCCATGAACGGGATGTCATCAGTGAGGGACCAGGGGGAAACACTGGAGCACTAGGAGTTCTGGATCAGGGGTGATGGGAGTGATAAGTATGGGTTAATTCTCTACTTTAGCACAGTGGGAGGCTGTAAGGAGGTATTAAGAAGTCTGTGGAAACTTCCAGCAGAAATCTGAGAATCTGCCTTGAATTTCTGCAATGGATTCATTACTAAATCCACAACAGATATTTCTGCTTATAAAATCTGTCATGTGAACAAGCCCCAAGGTGAGTTCATACCAGTGGTTTTCAGTATTGAAATAGCATGGATTCCACGTCTAAAGACCGCATTGATTCAGCATGTTTTTTTGGACGTGGACTTGCAAAAAAGATAAGCACCAAAGATATGCTATGCTATGCAGGGCATACCACACACCAGATTTATGCACCCACATATGACAGGTTCATACATACTGTTGTATTGTACTCTCCTCTATATCAATTCAGAACTGGTGTGTCGGCGCTAAGTTTCATACATCTCGAACTAAATACCTTGGTTTACACACACCAGACACAACATAGTAATAAAAGGTGCATAACATAATGCAAACAAGGGAAGTAGACACCTTAAAGAGAAGGTTATAAAATATCACTTTTAATATAAATATTAAAATACTAAAGTCCATGACATCTCAAACAAAAATCAAACATGAAAAGGGACCCACAATAAACAAGGAAATAGTCCTATATGGCCCTAATCAGGCTGTTACACCCTAATTTAAAGCAAGGCACAAGAAAATTGCCCTGAAAAGGACGTTCCTGTCAGGAACCTCACCCTGTAAACTCTAGCCCTAACCTAACCCTATGGTCCCATTCCAACATGTTTCGATCATGCAAAGAGATTAAAGTGATCGCATCAGGGGATAATAAGGAAAAAAGGAGACCAATAAGGGGCCAGAATGATATTAATTAATCAAAATACATACATAATAACAGGGTAACCAGAGTACCTGGTAAATTGCTGCCAGAGGAAGTCTTCACATGTGTCAAACAATCAGGACCAATGTGAACAATAAAGTATATAAAGTGCGCAGCATACCTATATATCTTGATAATACTCAGGCATCTTGAAAAATGAATGATCCGTCCTTCACCCTGTCAGGGCCTTACAGTTTTGGCTGTTTAGGAAAGAATCTCAGAAATTTACCAGGTTCTCTGTTTACCCTGTTATTGTGTATGTATTTTGATTAATTAATATAATTCTGGTCCCTCATTGGTCTCCTTTTTTCCTTAATATCCCCTGATGCGATCACTTTAAACTCTTTGGATGATCGAAACATGTTAGGATGGGGCCATAGGGTTAGGTTAGGGTGAGTTTCCTGACAGGAACATCCTTTTCGGGGCGATTTTCTTGTGCCTTGCTTTAAATTAGAGTGTAACAGCCTCATTAGGGCCATATAGTACTATTTCATTGTTTATTGTGGGTTCCTTTTAATGTTTGATTTTTGTTTGAGATGTCCTGGACTTTAGTATTCTAATATTTATATTAAAAGTTATATTTTATGACCTTTACTTCTCTTTAAGGTGTCTATATCTTTATTGGTCAAGAGGTATCCTTATACCCTGCCTAACTTGTCTTGGGGGTGTTTTGTAATTTTGTATTTTTGGGGCAAGGGAAGACCATTTTCAGGCAGCCACCTTATATTTTCACCTCCATTAAGCTGTGGCTTCACATGACTATAATAGCCATTTGTCACAAGCAGGAGTGGATCCTCTGTGCCAGCCGCAAGTTTGACATAAGACCTCACAGAGGCCTATGGTCCAAGCAACCCCTGATCTTCACCTTCACCCTTCTCAAGGGGGCTTTGACTCTGCTGCAGGGAACTCCCAGGTTGTCACTCCTGACGAGGTCACTCACGGTGACACCTGGCGTGCAGGTGTGGTAGAGGAGGGCTAGGCAGAGACGTAGTTGGAACACAAGCGGAAGGTTATAGAAGGTGGCATTCAATCATAATCAGGTCACAGGCAGGATGTCAAGGCAGGCAGAGTACACTAAAAATGGATAAAGGACAGATGAAGGTCGATACCAGGAATTGTAGACAGATAAACTCTGAAAACACGCCAGAAGACACCAACTAACTGGCAATAGTGGAGTGGAGGAGGAGCTCTTAAAGGGGTATTTTCACTACAATTACTAGCTTTCAACCTGCTGGGAAAGGTAAATGAAGACTTTTACTAAATACTTTGCTCTTTTGATATTGTCCTGGTCAGGAGATAGGTGAGATTGTATCTCCTCTGCGTGCACACAAGTGTTTCTAATCTGCTGTTTAGAAAGAGCAGGGAGTGACGTCTTTATGGTCGGAAGGAGCAGAGTCTTTATCTCTACCAAAATGTAATTGTTTACCTTTCATAAGCACTTGCTTACACTCCTGGGAGCTCTGTAGCTTTGTTTACAGTGGTATAAGTGCAGGAGATTTCATCTGTAGTAAAGCTCAACTAGTTACAGAGGAGCTAAATATTCTAATCAATGCTATAGAACCACCCACAGCCTGGACCAGACAGTCAGGGTGAGTCTGAAGCTGTCTGTGACTCTGTGAAACATCATGGTGAGAAAACCCTTTTAAATAAGAAAAGGTCCCAGAACATTGGCTCTAGGAGAGCAGGGTGGAGCATGCTGGCCCTTTAAAGCAGCGGGGAGAAGTGAAAGATTTATGGGTGTAATGAATACAATAAAATAGCAAAATGCCCAGGCCCAAAAAAATATAATGATCAAATTTTGTTTACCATTTTACTGATATTTGACCAATTTATGTATGAGTGAAACTTTTGTATAGGGTTTGCATGAAGTCTTATATAAAACCACAAATAACACAACCTGCTATACAGTATTATGGTCAGTTATACAGAAATAAATAAGCTCTGCTGGATCGCTTATGTGCCTTACTGTATCATGACCTGATCTAAACAAATAAGATTATTATGACACATTGGCGAAACACCAATTCTCCTTTTAGCTTCCGCTGACACAGATGATCTTCACTTAATGAAACAGTTGACCCTCCCTTGTACATTTTACTCTGCCTGTGAATTTTTCTTCCTAATCAATATAAATGCATGGCTCTTACTTCCTCATTAACTCCTTGATCTAGTCAAAGGCTCATTTGCTTATACATGCCATTGATGATTTGTGCTCCAAGGCACAGGGCACAATCCATCTGTTGATCCTCAGCTTCCAGTTCTGCTTCTATAGTGGATTTTCCTTGCTATGTGCATTATTTCATTCTCCAGACAGGGGGAAAACATAAAGCAAAGAGCAGTTCATGTTTGCCCTTTTCTGTCATTTATAAACATTACATCGCATGACCCGTGGGCCTACCTGCAGATGTGATGTTGATATTTCTAATTTCCACGGCCCGCGCTCCAGTTTTATATCTGCTGTAAGGTTGAGTTCTCTGCTCCACAATGCATGTCTTTTCATGCGCAAGCTGGTCCTGTATCGTCTATTACAAGAAACACATAAAAAAGACAATTAGCCTGACTCCACTTTCTCTTCCTGCTTCGTGACTGAAATAATTAATATTGATTTGTGATTCTTTGGCTATGAAAAAGTCTGATTATAAATTATCATAGGGATAAGTGGAAAACAATAAGCGAGAATGCAGAGATATTGCACATGTATCTCTATGCCTAGATTATTATACTGCATAAGAGATGATATAGAATGGGGGCTTATTAAAGTTTGTATTATCATTATTATGATCATCATCCTGATAATTTACACTTTCATAAAAGGGAACATGTTTGCAGTCAATATCCTAATAGCGTTAGGCTTCATGCACACGGCAGACTACTACAAAATCACACAGAACTCCACGTTCCACCATATAATGCTCCATCAGGTGCCAAATGTACCAATGCTTCTAGGGAAGAAAAGCTCCTTACATATGGCATCTGATAGAACAAGCCATGATTTAGAATCAAGTCATGTACTGTCAAATTTCCTATGTGTGTAGTTTTTCTCCTAGGCGCATTGCTATATTCAGCACCTGACAGACCATTGTATAGTAATGTATGACATATGGGCTGTATACAGTGAAAAGTCTATGGCAAACATGTTATAACACCTAAAGATCTTCCAGCCTCTTCTTCACTGACCAATGTTCAGGAGTTCATCATCAGGCAATCACTACAAAAAGCAAAAGAAGCTAATGGTCTCCAACCTGTCTCTATGAATCAATAGCGGATGTGGTGCTCAATTAGAAAAGTATCTTCTTTTTATTAGTGCAAACATTAAAAACATTCAACCACCATTTAGCAGCATGTCCATAAGTTTGTAAGAGAAATAAATTGCGGCTAAACAGACGTTCACAGCTTAGAGCAAATCACAGCTTCCATTCAATACATCGTAGATGCCGGCAGCCGGGCAGACTGCCACGACCTGTGCGACGTTTCTCAAAGTCACCTGTAATACCACACCCTGAAAGTAGCCCAGTACCTTACATGAACGCTAATTGACATTAGGAGGCTCCTTTAGAGGGGACAGTGGGCCCTCTTGCCAAGTTGGCAAAGGCTACGCCAATTGTATGTTCACCTCTGCCTACTAGGGCATATGAACATCACATAGATGTTCATATGCCCATAGAATTATGGGCACCTGGGCGTAGCACTACAGTGGGCCCTGCCCACATATATGACATCAAACTTGGCCATGCCTCAAGCCCCCCCAAGCATACTCATATTATCACGCCATTTATCTCTGGACACCGGGAGCCTACAGCCTACAAGACTATTTGGCAGGACAGGGAGCTATTGGCTCCCTTCTCCACCATGGTTTTTAACCGTTTGCACATCCTAAAAACACACAGTTAAATAAACAAAGCCAACCAAGGGATCCAGGGTATGTTTCTTGTATTCCTGGGACATGCATACACCACTTAGGGCCCTTATACCTGTGGGGCCCCCGGGCAACTGCCTAGTGTGCCCAATGGAAAAGATGGCCCTGTGTATACCTAATATTTGCAGCAAATGAAGACCTATGCATTGGAAGAGCTAGAAATCATTGATTTTGGTGGGCTTTCTTGCATGTACACCTCATTTGAGGTTTTGATACAGCTTATATTATTGTATTGTGGTCTAGACTGACTCCAAGCTTTGAATTTCTTCTGCTGTAACTATTCTAAAAAAGATAAACTTCTATGTGTATGATTGTTGTCTTATGGAAATATGTGGCATCAGGTTAGAGATCAGAGCCCAAACAATCTTGTGTACAATTTCATTCTACAACCATGAAGCCATATTTCCCAAAACAATGTCTTGCTTATTCTGGTCTCATACCAAGAAAAGGGCCCCTATCTATAATACTGTGACAAGCTTGAGTATCTGTGGAGGTGATGTTCTAACATTAAGTGTAACGGTAGGTTTCTCCATTCTCCCAGGACATTCCTTCAGTAATCTTTTTACCTCTCTGTGTGGATTTTAGCAAGAATGGAATGGGCTGGTAATGAATGAAAGCGATTCTTTTAATGCAGCTGTTTTAAAAAGACAACAGTGATCCAGTAGGTCAACTGGCATGGGCAGACACAGGCAGCAAAGGTCTTGTATGTGAGAATAGTATAAAGACTTTTTGTCTTAAAATATCTCATTATACAGCACCCACTTATGGTAAGTCTCAAAGTCACCTGTAATAGCAAACAATGAAATTAAGCCAGTACCTTACATGAAAGCTAATTGACATTAGGAGGCTCCTTTAGAGGGGACAGAGGGCCCTCTTTCCAACTTGGCAAAGGCTACGCCAATTGTATGTTCACCTCTGCCTACTAGGGCATATGAACATCACATAGAGGTATCCACCACTAGGGACCCCTCTATGAACTTAGAATAAAAAGTTATTTTGAAAGGACAACGCCCACAATGGTGGACACAAACTGGCAGGTATTACATTAATCTAAATGGCCAACATGCCATACTACATTTACTCTGCAGCAGCCCAAATGTTTAGCTGGCTGTAAATTTGTTTAGCATTGTAAGGGTTGACCCGAATGGGAGAACTCTTTAAAGCAACACACCAGATGAAACTGATCTGTTGTGATATGCCAAGTGCAGGGCCTCGGGGTAAATAGTTAGCAATAGTCTTTTTGGACAAGGGCAGCTTCTTTCTTGCTTTTCAGTGATTGCCTGACAATTAACTCAAGAGCATTAGATGGTGAAGAAGAGGCAGATCTTTAGGTATTTCATGCATACCTCAATAGCTCTGCACCACCTTACCAGATTCTTGAACTGGCCGGTGTCCAGAAACTGGGAAGTCTTCAGTAAAGAAGTGGATTCCCAGAAACTGGAACAACTGCAGATAAAGTTTGGAGAAACGCAGCTTTCGCTTTCTTTTTGCTTTTCATGGACATTAAAAGCATGAGGAAGGGGAGGAGTTTACCCCCGAAACGTTGCACTGGTCATCTCCGATTTATTGAATGGAAGCTGTGATTTGCTCTAAGCTGTGAACAGCTGTTTAGCCGCAATTTATACTTGAGTATACGTTTATTTCTCTTAAAACTTATGAACATGCTGCTAAATGGTGGTTGAATGCTTTTAATGTTTGCACTAATAAAAAGAAGATAAGATTCTAATTGAGCACCACATCCGCTATTGATTAATAGTGTGCATTGGTGGGCTTGGAAAACTTTACAAAGGATCAGGTGCTGTATACTCAAGTTTGCATTAACTAATATTCAGCCAATATTTTTATTCTCATGTAGCTCCAACCTGTCTCTGAAGTGCTTCTTGTATTTTGGAATTCAATGCTTTACTGTACCCCAGCCGAATTCTGGATATAGGACATTTCTAGCACCTGGTAAGATGGTGAGTTATTAAGGTATCCATGAAATACCTAAAGATATTCTTGTCTCTTCTTCACTGGCCAATGTTCATGAGTCCCTCATCAGGTAATCACTGAAAAGCAAGAATAAGCTACTGTTGTTGTGGATGGGAACAAAGGTTCTGGCACGTAAAAGCTGCCTTTATATCTCTTGTCTCTAATGTGTTAACAAAATGGCTGCACATAAATCTGCTTGTAGAGATAACCACCGTATAATCCAAGATGGCGCCTCCTCTGAGGTTACGCCCCATGTCCGGACATTCCTGAGTTATAGGGACTATACCTCAGCCAAGGATGTAACCAATAACAGCTAACAGCTATGTACATGTGATGCTTCCTTATCTCACTGACCTTCAAAAAGTATAAAAACCTGCCATTTTGAGAATAAAGACAGAAAGTGTATTCACAGCAACAGGGCATGTTGTGATTTTCTTTCTAAGGTGCACCTTTATCATCCTAAGCTAATTCGGAGACCCCACAAGGATGTAGAGCCCCTTTGAGGTTCCGTCCATTTCACTGTTCTCCAATCTTACACTTTCAAGTACTTCCGGTTTCTGGGAATCCACTTCTTTACTGTAGACTATCTGGATTCTTGACACTGTCCAGTTCTAGCATCAGATAGGCTTGTGCAGAGCTATTGAGCTATCCATAATATCTAACAATCTTCCTGCTAATGTACAAGAAAGCTGTGTTTCTCCAAACTTTATCTGCAGTCGCTCCAGTTTCTGGGAATGCACTTCTTTACTGAAGACTTCCCAGTTTCTGGACTCCGGCCACATCTAGAATCTGGTAAGGTGGTGCAGAGCTATTGAGGTGTGCATGGAATACCTAAAGATCTGCCTCTTCTTCACCACCTAATGCTCTTGAGTTAATTGTCAGGCAATTACTGAAAAGCAAGAAAGAAGCTGCTCTTGTGCAAAAAGACTATTGCTAACAATTTACCCCTAGGCCCTGCACTTGGCATATGACAACATATCAGTTTCCTATATCAGTTTCCCATGAGGGTCGACCCTTACAATGCTAGTCAAATTTACAGCCAGCTAAACATTTGGGCTGCTGCAGAGTAAATGGCATGGTGGCCATTTAGATGAATGTAATACCTGCCAGTTTGTGTCCACCATTGTGGGCGCAGTCCTTTCAAAATAACTTTTTATTCTAAGTTCATAGAGGGGTCCCTAGTGGTGGATACCTCAATATGATGTTCATATGCCCTAGTAGGCAGAGGTGAACATACAATTGGTGTAACCATTGCCAAGTTGGCAAGAGGGCCCTCTGTCACCTCTACAGGAGCCTCCTAATGTCAATTAGCTTCTATGTAAGCTACTGGGCTCATTTCATGGTTTGCTATTACATGTGACTTCGAGACTTACCATAAGCGGGTGCTGTATAATGAGATATTTTAAGACAAGAGGCCTTTATACTATTCTCACATACAGGACCTTTGCTGCCTGTGTCTGCCTATGTCATTTGACCTTCTGGATCACTGTTGTCTTCTTAAAACAGCTGCATTAAAAGAATAGCTTTCATTCATTACCAGCCCATTCCATTCTTGCTAAAATCCACACAGAGAGGAAAAAAGATTACTGAATGAATGTCCTGGGAGAATGGAGAAAACTTCCGTTACACTTAATGTTAGAACATCACCTCCACAGATACCCAAGCTTGTCACAGTATTATAGATAGGGGCCCTTTTCTTGGTATGAGACCAGAATAAGCAAGACATCGATTTGGAACTATGGCTTCATGGCTGTAGAATGAAATTGTACACAAGATTGTTTGGGCTCTGATCTCTAACTTGATGCCGATTTCCATAAGACAACAATCATACACATAGAAGTTTATCTTTTTTAGAATAGTTACAGCAAAAGAAATTCAAAGCTTGGAGTCAGTCCAGACCACAATACAATAATATAAGCTGTATCAAAACCTCAAATGAGGTGTACATGCAAGTAAGCCCACCAAAATCAATGATTTCTAGCTCTTCCAATGCATAGGTCTTCAGTTGCTGCAAATATTATGTATACACAGGTCCATCTTTTCCATTGGGCACACTAGACAGTTTCCCGGGGGCCCCACAGGTATAGGGGCCCCAAGTGGTGTATGTATGTCCCAGGAATACAAGAATCATACCCTGGATCCCTTGGTTGGCTTTGCTTATTTAACTGTTTGTGTGTTTTTAGGACGTGCAAACATTTAAAAACCCTGGTGGAGAAGGGAGCCAAGGCTCCCTGCCCTGCCAAATAGTCTTGTAGGTTGTAGGCTGCCGGTGTCCAGAGATAAGTGGCGTGATAATATGAGTATGCTTGGGGGGGGGGGGCTTGTGGCAAGGCCAAGTTTGATGTCATTTTTGTGGGCAGGGCCCACTTTATTGCTACGCCCAGGGGTCCATAATTTTATTAACATGGCTCTGGGTATACAAACGGAGTCTGCAGGTCAGGAGAGGTTAATAAATAGAAAAAAAAACCTATCTGCCCGTGGACCTGCCACTATACAAGTGCTGCCCCTGCTTTCCACTTATGATGTCACATTCATCTGCTGTTTGGAGGGGTGAAAAATAGGAACTAGAACGTAACTCAGCTGTACAGCCACCACTGTTCTGGTGCTCTGGTACCACCAATGAAATAACATTCATCGGTCATGTGACAATGCAGCCAATCACTAGCCTCAGTGGTTTCTGTCTGCAGGAACGGCTCAGGTGAGGGCGGTGATTTGATGAATGTGTCATCAACAATGGGAGCTTTGGAGCTATGGCATCACTAAAAAGGTGATGGCTTTTTAGGTTCATTTTTTAATTATTTTTTACCCCCTTTTCAAGCAGATCCATTATTTAAAAATAGCAGACACCCCCTTTAAGTTGTTGCTGATATTCTGTTACTGAAGCATGGGGTCACATACTTTACCCAGCAGAGATTATTTCATTAATAAAATAATTTGTATTTTCACATGTATATTATTTCATATATTACTATAAAATACCTGTACATATTTTATGTTAAAATGATTCAGAATTGTTCACAAGCATTCCAGCATCATTGCATATTATGTGTGGTCTCAGTTTCTACAAAATTGTTCCAAAAAGAGTGATCACAGAACAATTCTGCACAGAGATGCCAAGGATTTAACACAGACGACACCGGCTCTTTTCCTTTTCTTTAAATTGCATATATTATGGTAATTTAGCCTTCCTGGTTTAGCCCTGACACAAAATGCAATTATTATGGTACAGTGTTAAAAAAAATAACAGCAAATTTTCTATGACAATTTTTGTTCTTAAAAGTCATTGTACAAATGAATCCATTGATCAGTAATCCTGTAATTCCACAATCCAGCCATTGTCTGGAACATATAGGCCAGATTAACAGAATATTACTAGTATTTTCTCTTTAAAAATAAAGGAATAACATAAAATGAAAAGAACATTG
>JAODAL010015705.1:0-82936 GCA_025379985.1 Phyllomedusa bahiana | reverse complement strand
CGCCTTCCTCTCCTCGCTGTGGTGACGTCATGGGCCCTCTTCTCGCTGTGATGCGTCCCCGGGCTGCTCTCCTCCTTGGTGACGTAACTCTCCTCTCCTCCTTTTGGGGTGACGTCACTGGCTCTCCTCGCTGTGTGGTCCTGGCTCCTCCCCTCGCTTGTGACGTCAGGGCCCCTCTTCTCCTGTGTGACGTATTTGGCCTTCCTCGCGTGGACGTCATGGCCCCTCCCTCGCGTGATGACGTCACTGGTGCTCTCCTCCTTTGAACGTCACGGCCCTTCTCGTTTTGGAAACGTCATGGGCTCTCCCCGCTGGATGATGTCACTGGCTCCTTCCTGGGTGTGTGACGTCACGGTTTTGTCTCCTCGGTGTGGTAGTACGCCGTTCCCCTCCTGGGTTTGGGGTCGTCACTGGCTCGTCTCCTGGGTGGGGTGACTCACTGGCTCCTCTCCTCGCTGGGGTGACGTCACGGCTCCCCCCCTCGCTTTAATGACGACTGGCTCCTTTCCCCCCGTGATGACGTCACTGGTCCTCTCTCGCTGTAAAACAGCATTTGGCCCCCCGCTCCTCGCGTGAACTTCACGGGCTCCGCTCCTCGTTGTGACGTAAACGGGCCCTCTCCTCGTGATAAACGTCACTGGCTGCTCTCTCCCCGTGATGACGTCAGGGGGCCCTCCTCTCCTGGTGGTGCGCGGCGCCTCCTCGCTGTGGTGACGTCACTGGTCTCTCCTGCTGTGTGCGTCACTGGCCCTCTCCTGCTGTATGACTCACTGGCTCCTCTCCTCGCTGTGGGACGTCACGGGGTCCTCCCCCCGGGCGTGGTGACTTCAGGGGCTCCTCCCTCCTGTGGTGCGTCACTGGCCCCTCTCCCGCGGATAGTCACGGTCCCCCCGCTTTTTGGTGACCCCACTGGCTCTCTCCTCGCTGTGGTGACGTCATGGCCCTCCCCTCGCTTGATGACGCACGGGGTGCTTCCCCTCCCCCTTTTGATGATGCACTGGCTCCTTCTCGTTTTTGAGCTCACGGGGCTGCTCTCCCCCCGCTGTGATCGCCCACGGCTCCCCCCCGGGTGGGGTGAGTCACTGGCTGCTCTCCTCGTTGTGGACCCCCTGCCTCTCCTGGGGTTGGTGACGTCAGGTGCTCTCCTGGGTTTTGGGGACTCACTGGCTGCTCTCCTCGCTTTGGGTACTCAGGGGCGCCCCTCGCGTGGTGACAAAGGCTCCTCCCCTCGTTTGATGATCACTTGTCCGTCCTCGCGTGATGAGGGTCACTGGCTCCGCTCCTCGCTGTGATACTCACGCTTGCTCCTCCGTGTGGGCTCATGGGCTCTCTCCCGTGTGATGACGAAAGGCTGCTCTCCCCTGTCGGGGACGTCACTGGCTCTCCCCTCCGCCCGTGACGTCCGGGCTGCTCCCCCTCGCTGTGTGACGCATGGTGCTCTCCTCGCGTGGGGGTCATGGCCCCTTCCCCGCTTGGTGACGCATGGTGCTCTCCCTGTGGGTGACGTCACTGGGTGCCTCCTCGCTGTGGTGACGTCACTGGCTCCTCTCCTCAGTGTGGTGACGTCACTGGCTCCTTTCCCGTGTGATGAGTCACTGGCTGCTCTCCTCGTTGTGATGATTCACTGGGTGCTCCCCGCGTTGTGCTCACGGGCTGCTTGTGTGAGACGTCACTGGGTCTTCGCTGTGGACACTGGTGCTCTCCTCGTTTGGGGTTGACGTCACTGGTGCCTCCGCTTTGTGAACGTCACTGGTCGTCCCTCTTTGTGGTGACGTCACTCTCCCCCCCCTTGGTTGGTGACGTCACGGGCCCCTCTTTCGTTGTAAGTCCTTGGGTTCCCCGTTGGGGACGTCACTGGCCTCTCCCGTGTGGTACGTCATTGCCCCCCTTTCCCTCCTTTGTGACGTCATTTGGCCCCTTCCCCTTTGGTGACGTCATGGCTCCTCTCCTCCTGGGTACGTCACTGGCTCCTCTCCTCGCTGTATGACGCCACGGCTCCACCCCTGCTTGTGAGCGTCACTGGCTCCCTCACCTCGCTTTTGATGACGTCACTGGCTCCTCTCCTCGGCTGTGGTGAGGGTCACTGGCTCCTCTCCCGCTGTGTAGATCACCGGCTCCTCTCCTCGCTTTGATAAACGTCACGGCTCTCTCCTCACTTGGTGACGTCACGGCTGCTCTCCTCGCTGTGGTACGTCACTGGCTTTTCCCTCTCGCTTTGGGGACGTCACTGGTCCCCTCCCTCGCTTTTGGTGACGTCACTGGCTCCTCTCCTCGCTGTGGTGACGTCACTGGGCTCCCTCCTCGCTGTGATGATGTCACTGGGCTCTCCTCGCTGGGCTCGGCTTTGGAGTGATGTCACTTGCGGGCCTCCAGGTTTTTGATGAAGTTCGCTGGCGCTCTCCACGCTGTTGTGACGTCAGGCTGCTTTCTCGCTGTGATAAATGTCACGCTGCTCTCCTCGGTGTGGTGACGTCACTGGCTCCTCTCCTCGGTGTGGTGACGTCACTGGCTGCTCTCCTCGCTGTGGTGACGTCACTGGCTCCTCTCCTCGCTGTGGTGACGTCACTGGCTCCTCTCCTCGCTGTGGTGACGTCACTGGCTCCTCTCCTCGCTGTGATGATGTCACTGGCTGCTCTCGTTGTGATGACGTCACTGGCTGCTCTCCTCGCTGTTGTGACGTCACTGGCTGCTCTCGCTGTGATGACGTCACTGGCTGCTCTCCTCGCTGTGATGATGTCACTGGCTGCTCTCCTCGCTGTTTTGACGTCACTGGCTGCTCTCGCTGTGATGACGTCACTGGCTGCTCTCCTCGCTTTGATGAAGTCACTGGCTCCTTCTCGCTTTGATGACGTCACTGGCTGATCTCCTCGCTGGGGTGACGTCACTGGCTCCTCTCCTCGCTGTGTTGACGTCACTGGCTGCTCTCCTCGCTGTGATGACGTCACTGGCTCCTCTCCTCGCTGTGGTGACGTCACTGGCTGCTCTCCTCGCTGTGGTGACGTCACTGGCTCCTCTCCTCGCTTTGATGACGTCACTGGCTCCTCTCCTCGCTGTGATGACGTCACTTGCTCCGCTCCTCGCTGTGATGACGTCACTGGCTCCGCTCCTCGCTGTGATGATGTCACTGGCTGCTCTCCTCGCTGTGATGACGTCACTGGCTGCTCTCCTCGCTGTGATGATGTCATTGGCTGCTCTCCTCGCTGTGATGATGTCACTGGCTGCTCTCCTCGCTGTTGTGACGTCACTGGCTGCTCTCGCTGTGATGATGTCACTGGCTCCTCTTCTCCGTCTGTGGTGACGTCACTGGCCCCTCTTCTCCGCTGTGGTGACGTCACTGCTGCCTCTCCTCGCTGTGATGACGTCACTGGCTCCTCTCTCGCTGTGGTGACGTCACTGGTTTCCTCTCCTCGCTGTGGTGACGTCACTGGCTCCTCTCCTGCTGTGGTGACGTCACTGGCTGCTCTCCTCGTGTTGTGACGTCACTGGCCCTCTCCTCGCTGTGATACGTAAATTGGCGCTCTCCTCCTCGCTGTGGTGACGTCACTGGCTCCTCTCCTGGGTGTGGTGACGTCACTGGCTCCTCTCCTCGCTGTGATGACGTCACTGGCTGCTCTCCTCGTTGTGATGATGTCACTGGCTGCTCTCCTCGCTGTTGTGACGTCACTGGCTGCTCTCGCTGTGATGACGTCACTGGCTGCTCTCGCTGTGATGACGTCACTGGCTGCTCTCCTTGCTGTGATGACGTCACTGGCTGCTCTCCTCGCTGTGATGACGTCACTGGCTCGTCTCCTCGGTGTGGTGACGTCACTGGCTCGTCTCCGCGCTGTGGTGACGGCACTGGCTCCTCTCCTCGCTTTGATGACGTCACGGCTCTCTCCTCGCGTGGTGACGTCACTAGCTCCTCTCCTCGGTGTGGTGACGTCACTGGCTCCTCTCCTCGCTTTGATGACGTCACTGGCTCTCTCCTCGCTGTGGTGACGTCACTGGCTCTCTCCTCGCTGTGGTGACGTCACTGGCCTTCTCTTCCTCGCTTTGATGACGTCACTGGCACCTCTCCTCGCTGTGATGACGTCACTGGCTGCTCTCCTCGCTGTGAAGACGTCACTGGCTGCTCTTCTCCTCGCTGTGATGACGTCACATGGCTCCGCTCCCTCGCTGTGGTGACGTTCACTGGCTCTCCCTTCGCTGTGGTGACGTCACTGCTGCTTCCTCGCTGTGGGTGACGTCACTGGCTGCTCTCCTCGCTGTGGTGACGTCACTGGCTGCTCTCCTCGCTGTGGTGACGTCACTGGCTCCGCTCCTCGCTGTGGTGACTCACTGTTTCTCCTTCCTCGCTGTGATGACGTCACTGGCTCCTCTCCTCGCGTGGTGACGTCACTCGGCTCCTCTCCTCGCTGGGGGACGTCACTGGCTGCTCTCCCTCGCTTTTGGTGACGTCACTGCTGCTCTCCTCGCTGTGGTGACTTTAAATGGCTCCTCTCCTCCTGTAGAGGGACGTCACTGGCTGCTCTTCTCCTCGCTGTGATGACGTCACTGGCTCGTCTCCTCGCTGTGGTGACGTCACTGGCTCCTCTCCTCGCTGTGGTGACGTCACTGGCTGCTCTCCTCGCTGTGGTGACGTCACTGGCTCCTCTCCTCGCTGTGGTGACGTCACTGGCTCCTCTCCTCGCTGTGATGTCACTGGCTCTTCTCCTCGCTGTGATGACGTCACTGGCTTCCTCTCCCGCTTGGATGACGCCCACTCGGCTCCTCTCCTCGTTTGTGGTGACGTCACAGGCTCCTCCCGCTGTGATGATGTCACTGGCTGCTCTCCTCGTTGTGATGATGTCACTGGCTGCTCTCCTCGCTGTTGTGACGTCACTGGCTGCTCTCGCTGTGATGATGTCACTGGCTCCTCTCCTCGCTTTGATGACGTCACTTGCTCCTCTCCTCGCTTTGATGACGTCACTGGCTCCTCCTCTCGCTGTGATGACGTCACTGGCTCCTCCTCTCGCTGTGATGACGTCACTGGCTGCTCTCCACGCTGTTGTGACGTCACTGGCTGCTCTTCTCGCTGTGATGAGGTCACTGGCTGCTCTCCTCGCTGTGATTACGTCACTGGCTCCTGTCCTCGGTGTGGTGACGTCACTGGGCTCCTCCCCTTTCGCCTTTGACGTCACTGGGCTGCTCTCCTCGCTTTGGTTGAACGTCACTGGGCTGCTCTCCTCGCTTTGATGTCACTGGCTCTTCTCCTCGCTGTAAATGACTTTCACGGGGCTCCTCTCCTCGCTGTGATGACGTCACTGGCTCCTCTCCTCGCTGTGGTGACGTCACTGGCTCCTCTCCTCGCTGTGATGATGTCACTGGCTGCTCTCCTCGTTGTGATGATGTCACTGGCTGCTCTCCTCGCTGTTGTGACGTCACTTCGGCCTCGCTTGATATGTCCCCTGGCTCCTCTCCTCGCTTTGATGACGTCACGTGCTCCTCTCCTCGCTTTGATGACGTCACTGGCTCCTCCTCTCGCTGTGATGACGTCACTGGCTCTTCTCCTCGCTGTGGTGACGTCACTGGCTGCTATCCTCGCTGTGGTGACGTCACTTGCTCCTCTCCTCGCTTTGATGACGTCACTGGCTGCTCTCCTCCTGTGATTGACGTCACTGGCTCTTCTCCTCGCTGTGGTGACGTGACTGGCTCCTCTCCTCGCTGTGATGACGTCACTGGCTCCTCTCCTCGCTGTGGACGTCACTGTCTGCTCTCCTCGCTGTTGTGACGTCACTGGCTGCTCTTCTCGATGTGTTGATGTCTCTGGCTGCTCTCCTCGCTGTGATGACGTCACTGGCTCCTGTCCTCGCTGTGGTGACGTCACTGGCTCCTCTCCTCGCTTTGGTGACGTCACTGGCTCTTCTCCTCGCTGTGGTGACGTTACTGGCTGCTCTCGGAGAGTGAGCGGATGCTATGATGCCGCTGGTTCCTCTTCTCGGTGACGTCACGCAGCGGTGGCGCCGCCTCTTCCGGTCTTGTATCGGAAGTGCAGTCTGAGCTGTTACCCACGTGTGTTGCCCTGTGTAGGATCCAGCATGACCTCGTGTCTCCCGGATCGGTTGGAGGACGGGCTCAGCTCCGCCATGGAGAGTTACGTGTTCGGTGAGTAGCTGATCGGCGTTACTACGACTCTCAGTATCGGCTGCAGGTAACGTGCGGTTATTGCACTGCGGCTCCTAAACCGCGGTGCGCTGCTCCCAGTGGCGGCTGTGCACACCTGACTGCGTTATTGGTCCTGCATTGTAAAATGTACCAAAAACAAGTGAAGTCAGAAGTTTATCCATCCTCCTCCAACAAAATAGTAAGTTCACCAGTGTCTCACTGAGTGCTGTATGCGGCCGGGGGTTCCTCCAGCTTTCCAGGCTTCTGTATCCGGCCAGTGGATCACCCAGCTTTCCAGGCTTCTGTATCCGGCCAGTGGATCACCCAGCTTTCCAGGCTTCTGTATCCGGCCAGTGGATCACCCAGCTTTCCAGGCTTCTGTATCCGGCCAGTGGATCACCCAGCTTTCCAGGCTTCTGTATCCGGCCAGTGGATCACCCAGCTTTCCAGGCTTCTGTATCCGGCCAGTGGATCACCCAGCTTTCCAGGCTCCTGAGTAGTGTATGTGGCCAGTGGTTCCTCCAGCTTTCCAGGCTCCTGAGTAGTGTATGTGGCCGGTGGTTCCTCACTCTCCAGGCCCTGAGTGCTGTAAACCGGCCAGTGGCTCACCCAGCTTTCCAGGCTTCTGTATCCGGCCAGTGGTTCCTCCAGCTTTCCAGGCTCCTGAGTGGTGTATGTGGCCAGTGGTTCCTCCAGCTCTCCAGGCTCCTGAGTGCTGTATGTGGCCGGTGGTTCACCCAGCTTTCCAGGCTCCTGAGTGGTGTATGTGGCCAGTGGCTCATCCAGCTTTCCTGGCTCCTGAGTGGTGTATGTGGCCAGTGGCTCATCCAGCTTTCCTGGCTCCTGATGGTGTGTGTGGCCATGGCTCACCCAGCTTTCCCAGGGTCCTGAGTGCTGTATGGGGCCAGTGGATCACCCAGCTTTCCAGGCTCCTGAGTAGTGTATGTGGCCAGTGGCTCATCCAGCTTTCCAGGCTCCTGAGTGGTGTATGTGGCCGGTGGTTCCTCCAGCTCTCCAGGCTCCTGAGTGCTGTATGTGGCCGGTGGCTCATCCAGCTCTCCAGGCTCCTGAGAAGTGTATGTGGCCGGTGGATCCTCCAGCTTTCCGGGCTCCTGAGTAGTGTATGTGGCCGGTGGTTCCTCCAGCTTTCCGGGCTCCTGAGTAGTGTATGTGGCCGGTGGTTCCTCCAGCTTTCCAGGCTCCTGTATGTGGCCGTTGGTTCCTCCAGCTTTCCGGGCTCCTGTATGTGGCCGTTGGTTCCTCCAGCTTTCCGGGCTCCTGTATGCGGCCAGTGGATCACCCAGCTTTCCAGGCTCCTGAGTGGTGTATGCGGCCAGTGGCTCACCCAGCTTTCCAGGCTCCTGAGTGGTGTATGCGGCCAGTGGCTCATCCAGCTCTCCAGGCTCCTGAGTGGTGTATGAGGCCAGTGGATCATCCAGCTGTCCAGGCTCCTGAGTGGTGTATGTGGCAAGTGGGTCACCCAGCTTTCCAGGCTCCTGAGTGGTGTTTGCGGGCCCGTGGCTCACCCAGCTTTTCCCGCTCCTGAGTTGTGTATGGGGCCAGTGGATCATCCAGCTCTCCAGGCTCCTGAGTAGTGTATGTGGCCAGTGGATCACCCAGCTCTCCAGGCTCCTGAGTAGTGTATGTGGCCGGTGGTTCCTCCAGCTCTCCAGGCTCCTGAGTGGTGTATGTGGCCGGTGGTTCCTCCAGCTCTCCAGGCTCCTGAGTGCTGTATGTGGCCAGTGTCTCATCCAGCTTTCCAGGCTCCTGAGTGGTGTATGTGGCCGGTGGTTCCTCCAGCTTTCCAGGCTCCTGAGTGCTGTATGTGGCCTGTGTATCACCCAGCTTTCCAGGCTCCTGAGTGGTGTATGTGGCCAGTGGATCACCAGCTTTCCGGGCTCCTGAGTAGTGTATGTGGCCAGTGGATCACCCAGCTTTCCAGGCTCCTGAGTAGTGTATGGTCCATGGGTCACCTTGTTCAGGTCTGAGTAGTGTTGTGCGGGCTCACCAGCTCTCCAGGCTCCTGAGTGGTGTATGTGGCCAGTGGTTCACCCAGCTTTCCAGGCTTCTGTATCCGGCCAGTGGATCACCCAGCTCTCCAGGCTCCTGAGTGGTGTATGTGGCCGGTGGTTCACCCATATGTCTCTCTCACCCCGTGCTCTGTCTCCTCTGTGTCTTGCAGGCTGTGAGCTGTCATCCAAGACCTCCTACTACACATTCAAGGTGGACGAAGACGATGACTTTGAGCCCGATCTGTCGCTGTGCACCGTAAGTCCATCCTGCCACCTCCTCCAGCAGGGCTCAGACTGTGGTAATTGGAGGGCACTACCACTCCCAGCATGTCCAGGCAATGGCTGGAGAAGCATTAGATAGGCAGTCCAGCCAGTGAACTGTTTTCGGTCCTGTGTGCAGTTGTTCCAGTAGTAGGCGAGCTCTGGGGAATGTTTTTTTATGTAGCTGTTTTCCAAGATTGACCGTGTTTCGGGGACTTCCTGCGAGCATTGTCACCGCGTGATGTTCTAGCTCTGTCCTCCTCATTCATTTCTATGGGAACTTCCGTAGATAGCGGAGCGCACACACTCTGCTATACTCCGAGCTCCCATAGCACTGCCCACGTCATTCACATGCCTGACCGGATCGGAGCTAACTGCGAGCGGCAGGAGAAGCTGATTTTGCACCATGGGAAAACCCCTTTAATATCACTTAGTATTTTTTCACTGATTTCCCCTGTAACTATGGCTGGTATATTAGCCCCAGTCAGGGTTTGTTCACATGACGTATTTGCGCGGCGTACTTTGTTGCAATGTGTCTGCAGTACGCCCCGCAAATACGGTAAAATCCTAGTACTCATTGAATGCTATGATAAGCCGCTGTATCCCACAGTACGCGCCCGTACATCACTTCTTCTCAGGCTGTGTCTCCACTGCACAGAAAACCGTCCGTCCCTTTAGGATATGTTCACACGGCGTTTTGTGTTGGTAAAATAACGTTTGTGAGCATTTAAAATGAGATGAGTTTTATGTCGCAATGGGAAACGCGCATCGGCAATTGGAGCGCATCCAAAAGACGGATCGGACAGACACGATGCAAACACATCGGAGATCACACGTGTGCGTACTATGGGTATGAAAAGGACGACATAATGTTCCAGAGGAAACGACCCAAGCAGACGTCAAGGATGGAGAAGGAATGGTTCAGTGACAATGGAAGTAGAGTTGCTGTATTGGCCTCCACAGTCCCCAGACCTCAACCCAATTGAACACTTGTGGGTTGAATTGAAGAAAAAGCTGTATTCCTAACCGTCCAGTATCCACCAACATTGGGAATGTGTAGAAGAGAATTGGGATCAGATTTTGATCAAGACATGCTTGAATCTGATTCAGAGCCAAGAAGGATTCAGGCAGAGCTGAAAGCCAAAAGTGGATTCACCAAATACTAACAAAATAATACAAATTTACATTCTGAATTTTGGGAGCAAAACGGTAACAATGCAGTTACATGACAAGAATCTGCAGAACTAAGCAGATGCTAAATACTTGCAAGTCACATTTATGTATAAGATAGGTAAGATGATTGTCTATAAAATTACAGTAGCCTCATGTAAAAAGCTATAGTGGATGGAGCCTGAAAGTCACAAGTTCAAAACATTGGTACCATTTTACTTGTTGGTGTAATTTCTACTTAATAGCTTGATTATTGAATCATAAGGTGATAAACAGCCTGGTGTTAGCACTTTACTACAGTAAAGTTATCACTTAAACATGCGCCATGTATGAGGGAGTTGGTTAGGGAAATTGAGGAGTCGGCGCTTTGGCTTATAGACTCCACGGCCTGGTCACCGGGAGTCCTGATCACCCGATGGAGCCGCAAAACTCCCCTTTCTGTAGCGACGTCTATAGTCAGTGGGTGGTGATTAAGGAGTTAAGTAATACATTGTTTTTAATACAAAATTTTTCATCCATGAAACCAATTCTTTTATTTTTGCTTTTGGCCTCCTATAGATAAGCCTTGGTGAAGATGCCAAAGATGAGTATAACGTGGTGGAGGTGACGGCTCGCAATCATAATGATGAGGACATCACTGTGCCAATAGCTACCCTCAAACTGTCCTGTCAGACTATGGTAAGTACCAGTAAGAATATGGAAAATGTTGGCACGCAGCTATGCTCCTTACATTATTTGTTCACCTGTGAACACCATCTAACGGTTTACATACGGGATTCAGCCAGGGCTGCAGGATGAAGTAGTGTCACTCATGAGTTTTAGCAAAATAGCAGGATCCCCATTTGGGCACCATAAGAAGCTGCAAATGACCCTGCAGGACAGCTCCACATATGAAGTACTGGTGTTGAGCAGTCAAGAGCTCAGCGCGGCTCAAGTGGTTTTTTTTTTTCTTTTTTTTTCTTTTGTGTTGAAAAGTTATGCCAAGTTGGCAAGAAACCTGACGTGATGTTCTGCTGCCTTCATTTCCCTTTTTTATTTCTAGTCCTCTGCACCACTTCCTAACGTTACACTTGTACTCGCAGCATAAGCCATCAACAGCTCTTTCCTAAAAGTATCCAGAAAGGAAAAGCTGGATTAAGAGCACAGCTGAGTGAATGCTCCTGCTACAAGCAGTTCAGTTTTGGTGGTGCCAACCAGCAGTTAACAGTTGGCACCAACAGTTGAAGGGGTTGTCTCGCTAGGAAGATCATAGTTGAAAATGTAGGGACCAAAAATCTAAGGATGTACGCCCTTGGTTACCATTAGCAAAGTGCTATGGTTTTAGAGAACGGGCTGGATTACTTGTGCTTAGCAACGGAGTTTGTTTACTGGTCGGGAAAGCACATGCAAATGAAAGGCAGTGAAGAGGTCCTGGGAATGCACAGGGATGTGTGTATTGGCAGCAACACAGAGGAGAGGCATTAAATAGGACCTGCAGGAGAGGTGTATTGGCAGGGGGACCCATGGAGGAGAGGCAGTGAAGAGGGCAGGCAGGGATGTGTGTATTATCAACCACAGGCATCGGTGGGGAGTGGTGGGGGGTGTCAGCAGCTACATGCACAGAGGAGAGAAAGAGAGAGAGAGATCACTGACTGCACAGTCAGTGAATCGCACCATCCCCCGCAGCACCTCTGCTTGCAGTCAGTGATCTCTCTATTTCTCTCCTCTGTGCATGTAGCTGCCGACACCCCCCACCCATACCTGTGGTTGATAAACACACATCCCTGTGGCTGCCATACACCAACTTTCCTGCCCCCCGTCCTCCTCCCCCCCCACTGCCTCTCCTCCTTGTGTCCCCCTGCCAATAACACAGGGCACCCACCCGCCTCTCCTCCTTGGGGGTTTCCCCTTGCCCCCCAAAAACAACCGCCCTCAGGTCCTAAAAAATTTTCTGCCCCCCTGGGTTTTTTGGGTTATTTTTTTCCCCAGGACCTCTTCACTGCCTTTCATTTGCATGCGCGTTCTCGTTTGCGACCTGGGCGAGACAGAATGCTTCCCCGACCAGTAAACAAACTCCGTTGCTAAGCACAAGTAATCCAGCCCTTTCTCTAAAACACTTTGCTAATGGTAACCAAGGGCGTACATCCTTAGATTTTTGGTCCCTACATTTTCAACTATGATCTTCGTAGTGAGACAACCCCTTTAAGGCCCTCCATACACATAAGAGAAAAGTTGGCCAAACCCGCATTTTTCTGTGGCACTGGCAAGCTCTTGTGTATGGGGACCTCCTGGCTTTACTTAACAGGTAATGATGGGGGAAGAACAGAATCGGCTATTCCAAATTTCAACACCTGATACTTGTTTATCCTACAGATGTGCCCCTGCTAGAGGTAGCTGGCAAAAGTTTACTACCCTAACCTCATTGACAATGCATGTACGCACGCTTGGCTGGATTAAGCGTGCATGTGCAAAGGTGTATGGACGCTTTTACCTTCTGCAGGGAGGAATGTGGTGATGTGTGTTGAAGGTGGATTCACATTAGGACAATGGAGAGATTAGAAACCTAAACATAAAAGTAAATTAATGAATTACTTTGAAACTTGTATTTCTATTTTTGAAATACTTCCTGGCACAGGTCTGTGTTCACATTTAGCGGTGGTGCACTTCCCTCTTGGCTCGGTACAGTATAATGCAGGAAATGCCTCCCTTGTCCCTGAGTTATAGGAGCCCAGCTTCTAGGCTGAGTGTATTGTAGATTTTGCTGCAACTCTGCATTGAATCCTTGCCTAAGAGTTCATGCTTTATGTGGATTTTGTAGCAGATTCCACCCTGTTCATTGCAAAGATTAAAATCCACTGTGGGAATCCACTGCATTTATACAACAGAGCATGCTGCATGAAAACATATAGCGTTCTCTGTGCTGGATTTTTCTCCTACATGTGGATGGGATCTTAAAGACACTACCCACTCGTACTGTAGATTTCTTTGGGAATTTGCCTGGTCTCCACCTAGCCTTAGAGAGGTATCATCTAATAACAACCTTGCTGACTGTTTCCAGTGACAGGTAAAACAGTTAAAAGACAAAAGGCTACAGGTGCTTACAGGTAACGTAAGTACATAGTGACATGAAAAATCGTCTTATGGCCGCAGTCATATGATAGACATTAGCTATCTACTAGGGTCATGTAACACCAAGCAGTTGCGACATAAATGTGAATATTTTTAAAACCTGTTGCTGTGACGGGAGCCTTTTAGTAGTGGATTGACAATAATTGATTTAGCTTGTTTTGTTTACTTTGTATTTATGTCTTTGGCAGGTTAATCTGGATAACTTCATAATCCAGCCTCCAGTTACATTTCGACTCAAGTCCGGCTCTGGTCCTGTTCTGCTCTCTGGAAATGTTTTAGTTGGTAAGAGCCATTCCAGTTGTACATACAGGTTAAGCTGTTTGATCCAGATCAATGGTTAACAACCTGTGGTGCTCTGATTGGTGGGGAACTACAGCTCCCAGGATGCCCTGGCAGTCACAGGAATCTTCTTACCAGTCGTTTTTACAATTCAGAGTTTTGTTTTGGCACATTATAAAGTTAGGAATATTTATTTTAATTTGAATTTTGGAGTTCTTAGGTCAATCCAGTTCTTGTGATCCAAGCAGGATATGTTAATGTCATTTTATAGGTATGGGATAATGGACCTCATTTATCAAAACTGTCTAAGGTCGAGTTCACACGGTGTCTTTGGTGCATATATCGGCACGTACAGTACGTACAGCTATACCCTGGGTGTTTTAGAAGTACATGCTAGCTAGTGCGTACTTCTAAAACGCTTTGTGCCGGCTCCCATGGACATTCACTGTCCCTGGGAAAAGTGGCAGATAATCTTAGCTCTCAGTGAGAGCTATGTATTACCATATTTGCGGGGCGTTATTCGGGCGTATTGTAGCACAATTATGTGCCAAATTACGCCCGCAACGACACTGTGTGAACATACCCACCCTTTAAACTCGGGTGCTATTTAAGCTAGTGTCTGATTGTTTGCTCTGGGCAACAAAGACAGTCTCGGTAAATGGTGCCCATTATGCCTCTTGGGCTGTGCTTGGTTTAGACTTCTAGCAGTGAACATGTTTTTTTTTTCCTCTTCAGTCTTTACACTTTCCATTAATGTCTAATAGAGTTAAGGAAAGAAGAGTACTACTGTTATCTTATTTCAGGCATTAATGTTGCATCCTATAAATAATCATTATTTGTTAGATATGACATAGATCATTATTTTCCAGTTGGTGATGGGATACTATCAAAGCCGGGAGTTAGAGGAGCTGCGTACAGAGCCTTATGTGTTTATAGAGTTACTGTCTTATTGTATCTATGCCTCCAGCTGTAGGACATAGCTGTCATTAACATATTCACCCTCTAATGATTTGATGGCCCTGCTGATACTGTCCTAGCCTATTCAGCAAAGCGAACTGCAAGAATCATCAGATTATTGTGGCCAATATGAAAACTGCAGTTTTTTAAAATTTGTGGGCATTTTTTTGGGCTGAATAGTTGGTGGTAAAAATAAAAAGCCAATTTAAATCTTAAGATGTGTTAATTCAAATTTTTGTTTTGCAGCCCCCACAGACTTGGGTTCTGATGATGATGATGAAGAAGAGAGGAGGAGGAGGAGGAAGAGGATGAAGACAGTGAAGAGGAAGAAATAACCCCCATCAAGCCAGCTAACAAAAAAATGAGAAACTGATAAAGCTTACTGAGCTTCTTAGAGGTTATAATGTCTTCTATGATGAGTGTTCTATAGCTAATGTGGTTAAGACCGGGGTGAACATCCTGCCAGAGACTTCCAGTGACCAACTGATATTATTGTAGACCTTGGTAGAATGCAACACAAATTTAGATGAATAGATACAAATAATTTGATGTTGGCTCTAGGTTAAAAGTCTCTAGGTTAAAAAAAAAATGCCGAAATTCAGCCCAGCGGTGGTCTGTCAGCTGTGCCCACATTAACCCAAAGAGTCCATCCTGGTCTACATTACTGATGTCCCGGCCTCTGGTACCCCCCACTGATCTGAATTTTTGTTTCAGGTCTGGTTGACATGTTTCTGTAACCTTTTTCCCTCGAGTTGATGTGGTGCTCACATACCTAGGACTATTTACCTTGATAGGAGAGACAAATGTGCCTTTTATGATCAATAAGTTTATTTTTGTACTTTGAAATAAGTAGTTTTTGAATATTCTTAGTGTATTAATGTAGTCAGTGCCAAATACATTTTCTACCTTTTGTAATGGAGTTGTGTATCAAGTTCAGTTTAAACTGTTGTGTTAATCCAGAAAAAGTTAAAACAAGCCTTAATAAAAGATTTATATGTATTGTCCCCGATGAGGGGTTGGGAGAGAGCTTTTTTGAGGTTACCGGTATAAATACCAATCTGTGTCTGCCTGTTGCTCAGCACCCCTCACTTCAATGCAGTGGAACTAGAGTACTACAGACAACTTACGGACAGAAGTAGAACTGCTTCAGCAAGATTGTAGTCATGTTCATGTTTTTCTAATCCTATACAAGCCCTTTAAGGTTATTTTCTATTGCATCATGGTCTTGACCTTTGTTTATGCCTTTCATTTTTTTGTCCAATTGTCGGAGTTGCAGTTTGGCCAGGTTCACATGTGTGCTGGAGCTTCTATCTCAAAAGTGACTGACACCATTGGGGTTCATTGGGTTTCTGTTGTGGTGCAGCATGCTGTGCTATTCTTTTTACCAAATCTACAAAGAAGGCTGCAGACAGAATCTCTAATGCAGGTGTAACTGGGCCTCAGATCACTGTGCATTACCACCTATTCTGGTGTTTTAGCGCCATTTTTTTTCTGGAAACCAATATAGTATTTTGTATCAAGACCTAATAGTTAATAATTTGGAGACGCCCAGAAGCGCTGTATTTAAAAAAAAAGTCTAAGGCTATGTTCACACGGCGTAATTGCAGCCCGCCAGCCCCATAGACTGTCATTACTCTCACGCCGCAAGTAAGTGACATGTCACTTATCTCCCCGGGCGTACAATACGATCGTATTGTACGCTCGGGAAGCGGAGCCGTAATCCATAGTTCTCTTTGAGAACTATGGATTTCCGTAATTTCGGCGTGCATCTCGCTCGTATTAGAGCGCAAATACGCTGCGAAATGCACACTGAAATTTGACCGTGTGAACATACCCTAAGACCCTTTCAGGTACATTCACAGGGTGGATTTGCTGCAGATTTGGATGTGAATTTTATTGCAAATTATACAGCAGGTATAATATTGACTTCAGTTGGAGAAAGCAAAATATGTAGATCTTTCATGTGGATTTTGCTTAAAAATCTCCTAGGGGGCGGGGCCAGCGATTGGGCGATAGACGGGGGTTCTCAGGCCCGCCGGGAATCACCCTTATCACAAAAAACCCGATAAAACCCCCCAAAACGGGCTAAGAACAAGCCAAACACCTCAGACCCGCCAATCGGGGGGATCCCATTTCAAACTTCTTCTCCCCCTTAAAGGGATAGAAGAGACCTCCGGGCCTACCCCGCCTGGGGCCCCCATCTTTCCCCTACGGCAGAAACCCGCACGGAACCGCGGGTTTCAAAGAAGGGGCCCAACGCAGATGATCGTCTTCAACAGGGTCCCACTCTGCCTGCCGACACCACCCCTCCCACCGGGGGGATTGACACCAGCCGGGCCTCCCGCGGGGAGGGCCGTGGGATCGGGCCGCTAAACGGCCCCCCAAACCCCACCAGTGGCACTGCTCCCTACGGGAACCCCCAACCGCATCCCCCGCCCCGGTTGACATCACCAAAGCCCTGTTTTCCCCTCCGACCAGTCTGCGCCCTTAGCATCCGGCACAGCTGACACGGGGGTACGCGCGGCCAAACCCCGGGTCCGGGCTCTGTCCATATGGACACTCCAAGTATGTCCCTCCCGACACTGGGGCAGCTGGCACCCTCACCACCCCCCCTTTAGCTGAAAGGGGACATGCTCCCCGGGCTGCCCTTAGGCACAGACTCCGCCTGTAGGGGGCCCGGGCTCGGGCTGAGCGGGGCGCAGGATGGACCATCCACTAATTGGGGACAGGGGAAAATCTCCAATACCCCGCAAAACCCAACATAGTGGGGAAAGACTGCTCGGGCACTTTTGGTACCAGCCCGCCAGCCCCCTTTTTGCTGTTCCATCTCCGCAGGGGGAGAGGCCAGCACAAAAGAACATGCAACGCCGGAGGGTCATGTGAGGCCCGGGCCCGGAGGCTTAGACCCAAAGATCACCATTTTGGGCCTCAACCGGGATCAAAAACTGACCCCCCTTCTTGCCCCCCCCTCCAGGGCTCCCAGCACCACATGGCCATTAACACCCATTGGAGCTCCCGGTAAAAAACACGGCCAGCCCTACAACTTCATCAGTCTTTTCCCCTGGATCAATGGTCCCCCTCGGGACCCCCCCCGGGTCTCGACGGGGCCTAAAAATCCCTTTCTCCTCAAAGTGGCCTCTGAAACCCCCGGACACACTCAGCCCACCTGGCATTCAAGCCCAAAAACCCCCGTTTGGGGGGGGGGGGGGCAACCTTTCTCTTTGCCTTCTTCCCTCCCAGGATGGAGAGCCTGCTAGGCCCCACTCAAAACACCAGATCATCCCCCTGAGCGCCTCCCCCGGGGGATCCCCTTTTGGGGTCCTGCAACCCATCCAAACTCTGCTTTTTACCCCTTCCCACCAAACAAGATATGAAAAAAAGGGACAGGATCTCAGCTCGTGGTCATGACCCCCCGCCCTGTCCAATCTGCTTTTAAAGATCAAACAAAAAAAGGTTCGCATACTTGAAAGGGGGCCAAGAAACCAGACTCTCCCTTACCAAAACATGCAAGCGGCGATTTCTGACCAAATGCCTATCAAACCCTTTTGGCCTCTCAGCGGGACGATTGGAGAATCGCAACGGCGCAAAAATTTTAAAATAGAGGCTTGCCGGAAACATTTGTATTTGGGAACTGATCACTACCTTCCCCAAGCCTTAAAATTATATCTGGAAACCAGGACTCCTACATTAATTTGACCGGGCGCATAGAGCCCTTCGCCCCAGCAAGATGTATAAGACAGAACTAATTTGTAGGGTTCACCATTACAATTTTAAGGGGGGGAGTTTACTAGAAAGGCCCGTTTTATGCAGAACGTCAATTTTCGAAAAAGGGATTATCTCTTTCCTGCCTCTCCAGCCACGTATGTCTCTTTTGAGCGCTTCAACCATTACTCGCTTTTCCAAGCCCGGGAACATTCCTTAATGGGGCTTCCATTTGCACTCCTGGTCAAGCATAAGGATAAAATAGTTCCCCTTCAAGTCTCTGGGGACCTTCCCCCCTTTAAAGCGCATGGCCCCTTCAGATATTAGATTCCGGAGGGCTACTGCTTCTGCTCCTATTTGCTCCTCCAGGTTTTCCATCACGCATCGGGAGATTCGCCTCCTCTGTGTCTCCCAAAGGGCAGAGGCCTCGCGCCGCTTCAGAAGCCCGGGGGGTTCCTTTTCAATTCCCTGCTCCCCATCGCTGACCCACCTAAGGGAACTTGAGCAACATTAAACATGTTGTGCCTTTTCCCTTTGCTTTTGTTGAGTAAAATCTTTTGCCCTTCATATCTTTCTGCTGTTATTTTGGCTGATAAGTGATATGGGAAGTTATTATATCATCCCTTCCCCCCCCACCCCCCCCCCCTTACTTTTTTTCCCCCCTTTTTGTTTTCCCCCCCCCCCTTTCCTTCCCCCCACCCCCCCCCTTCCCCCCCTCTTCCCCTTTTTCCACTCTCTTTCTCCTCTCCCCCTTCTTTCCCTGCCCTATTTACAGGGGGAAACGAGGTTTTTGTACTGTTTAAAAAAATTTTAAAAGTCTGCATAAGGTTTTATCTTGTATATTTGGGGCATGCATTTTTTCTTCTTATTGCCTTAGTGTAATTTTTGTCTACTCATGTGTTTTTTTCCTACATTCCTGGGCGGGAACCTGAGCCCTTTGGATTTATTTTTTGGACTCGGTTTTCTCTCGCGGAATGCCCACTGCTTTTCCCCCCAGGGGTTTAGCTATTCCTTTTTTTTGGCTAAAGCAGTTTTTACTGCGGTTTAGTTCCCCGGGCCCCTACGTGTTCGGGCCTTTTTGGTTTATCACCCTTTCCCTTCTAGTCCTATTTCCCCCTGACCACCATCGATTATGTTTTCTGTCCCCCCTACTTTCCCCTTTTTTGGCCCCCTTTTTTTTCTCTATGGGTGTATTAGGGTGACGCCTTAATTTAAGGGGCTAATGCCCCAGAAAAGATTTCGCAACTATACATTTTCCATAAACAGAGATCCCAGTTCTGGTTTACGGGAGACACATCCCCTTAAAACCCAGGGGCGTAATCCAAAATAGGTTTTTCCCCCGCCTGTACCATTTTTCAGCCCCATCAAAAACTAGGGGGGTTTGCGATTGGTTTCCAAAAATCTCTCCCCCTCCAATATTGGGGACACCTTTCCCCGACGAAGACCCAAAGGCTTTATTTGTCAATGTAGCATTGGGCAGCCCCACCCCTGCCCAAATTTTGCCCCAACGGAAACCCAGTTGTCTTTTTTTCTCCAAACGCTGGATGATCTTCCCCCCTTTCGCCCAAGGACAAATCATTTTATTGGCGCCCCTCAACTTAACGCTCCAACCTACATTAATTTCCTAACGGGGCACTTTTTCCGTGGTCATAATTTTAATTAACAACTTAAAGACTGCTGCATGGATGCAGTCTGGGAAAACGGGGGAGAATAATGCACCCCTGGATAGGGAATACATCTTCTCGAACCCCCACCAACCTATGTCACATTGCCCTTCTTAAACATCCCTTTTAAACGGGTCGTTAATTTCAAAAAAGGGTAAATCTTCACTCCAAATCATCACATTCTCTCCCAAACTTTGACGTCCCCCCTTCCCCTGGCTTGAACGAGTCATTGTTGCGGAATGCTTTTCCTTTTGCGGACTTCAGACTGCAGCCGAAATTTCTGGGGGATCTCTTGGGGACCAATTTCCCCCACAGGTGCAGTGGGAGGCGCTAAAAAAGGTCTGCGGGGAATACTCATAAACACGGGGCCGGGCAAAAAAGAGAAACTTCCCGGAAGCTCCAAACCTCTTAACCAAATTGAATCTGGTTGATCCTCCCATAAAGCACGGATCTGAAAAGGGCCTGAGGCACCATAACTTGCGTCATGAAAGGCTCTTATTTTTTTGGGGCACAAACACAAGCGTATCGACAGATTGTGGAGTTTCTTTCAGGTGGAGCAACAAACCGGGGAAAATTTTTAGCCCAAACTTGAGAGATAAAAGAGCATTCTGTTTATCTGCAAATCAAAACGCCCCCGGAGGCAGCACCGCTCACTTGACAGAGGGCATTACCCGTATTTTACACTACTTTTTCCATCATAATTCCCCCTCCCGGACTCACATAGCTTTGACCCCCCCATCCCTCTCTCCAGGACTACCCCCATCACGAAACCCTCTCCTGCCTCCCTAGCATCTCTCGCCTCCTGGAGAGCCTTTTCCCTACTGAACTCCGGGCAACTGTCCGCCCCCTTTCCACGGGGAAAGCCCAGGCCCCGATGGTTACACGGCGCTTTTTTTTAAGATTTATATTAAAGACCTTTTCCCCCCCATTTTGAGGGCATTTAACGCGTTTCCGCCTCCCCCCCTTTTTTTCTGACTTTCTTGGGGGTCATATTACTGTCATCCCTAAAAGGGGCAGGGACCAAAATTTTTGCCAAAACTACGCCTTTTTCTCTTATAAAAACGACCTAAAATTTTCCCAAATTGTCGCCCTCAGACTGAACCCCTTATTGGGGGGCTTAGTCCACTTTAACCAGGTGGGGTTTGTTCTGTCCCAAAAGGCGAGGATAACTTTAAAGACCCCTCGATAATTAATTTTGCGGAAGTGCCAAAACCCCTCCGTATGCTGCTTTCCTGGGCGGAGAAGGCCTTTTGATCGGGGGCCGGGGCCCCCTCGAAGGTGTCTTTTGAATCTAGGACTCGGGCCGGTTTTTTTATCAAAATATTAGCGTTGTATCATAAAACCCCCGGCACAAATTCGAATCATGGTTCCCCCTCCCTCCCCTTTATTTTTAACAATGGGGAAGGCGGGGTGCCCCCCATCCCCCCTTAGATGTCTTAAATGATAGCCCTTTCAGGACTCAGGGCTTTTGGCCTCATACATGGGGTGAAATTTTTCTCATCGGGAAAAGCTCGGCAAACGCTGACACCTGCTATTGTACATTCCGGGTCCACTCTTGGCCCTCCCCTCATGATCAGGCCTGCAAAATCTTCGGTCGATTGAGTAACCATAAGATTTAATAGGCCCAAAAGTGTGGCCCTAAAAATCTCTTCCAAGTGCAAAATTTTTCACAATCAAAAAAACTTTGCCTTACTTGGGCCGTACCTCAATCAAAAAATTAGGTGTGCGGGTTCCTGCGGATCTCAAAAACACCTTCGACATTAACTTTTCCCCCCGCTCAACGGATCCACCCGACCTACTTAAATGGGATAAGAGGGACTTTTTATGGATTGGCCGATCAATATTTTAAAATGAATGCCCTTTCCCGTCTCCCATACCCTTTTAGGGATTTTCCCCATAGCTCCCTAAATATTTTCTCCCCTTGATAAATAATAACAAAATTTGTTTTGGCCGAAAAACCCTGGTACCAGGGGTATTTTGATGCGGTCAAAACGGGGGGGGACTGTCGCTGCCAAAAATTTTCAGCAATTAATTGGCTGCAGTTCGGCGGATTTTGGTTTTCTTTCACCGCAAGCAAAATAACTTTGGGTTCAGATCGAGCTGAAATGTATGGGTCCCTGTAGACCACCCATGGCCCCCCAGCAGCTTCCAAAGAAGTGCCTTTACTCCATCCCATTTGGACCCAAACCACAGTTTGGACTCAAAGGGGTATCCTCTCCAAAAACCTTTAAATCGGGGGGTTTTCCCTTAGTGGAACCCGAGTACCCCGCACCCTTGAGACTGCTCTCCCAAACCCTTACTCAGAGAGAGGATTTCTGCGTTTTGGGGGATATGTTCTCTGACTCCCCCTTTAAAACTTTCTCTGTTTTTGGGTTCCAACACCGGGGGTCCTTCTCCAGACTAAACTTTACCCAAATACGAAGCTTCTGCCTGCTCAAGAGCGTTATTTGAACCATGAGGCCACTACATTTTTGAATCTTGGGCCTTCAAAATTACATAGTTCACCTTGCTCTCAAAATATACAGATCGACGCTACCACGACCCTACCAAATTTAACAAATCAAGGTCGTGGAGAGGGACTTTCCAGGGGGTTGTCGGAGAGGATTGGAACAGGGATTTTTCTGTTCATAAGACACAGTCTCCGCTAGAATTCAAGGTTAATTATAAAAAAACTTCTAGGGTCAGTTTTCCTCCTGCCCAAAAATAAAATTTCCTCGTTTCCAACAAGTGTTGGGGGCCCTTCAGAAATGGCCCCCCCCCCCCCCCCCCCCCTATTCTGCACATTTGGTGGAAGTGTCCCCCCCTGCAGGGATTCTGCTCCAATCATTAGGATTTTTCATGATCAGTGGGAAAGACTGGAGAATGACCCACCGTCTGCCCCTTTTCGCCCCCAAGGCCCCTCCTATCACCTTTAAATTTCCCTCTGATTCATTTTTACTGAATGAAAGGCTGCATCCCCCCCTCTTGGGCTCCCTGTGAGCCATCTGTCCGGGTGTTCAAGGGGAAATCCTTCTACTTTAGGTGGGGAATAGATGCACTGGCTGGGGACCCTAGAAAAATTTATGATACCTGGGTGATTTATCACGTCGCAGTTCAGATGCCTTCAAACAATTAATTTAAAAACCCCCCGCGATCTCTTTGCTCCTATATTCTATGCATAGGGCAATGGGGCCCCTATGTCGACTGGCACCCTTCCCCCTCCGGGGCCGTTTGTTTGGTTTGTTTTTTTTTTTCTCTGCAAACTCTTTGCTGTTTATGTTGCTTTGGGGTGACACCTTATTTTAACTCAGTGACTTTTTCTGGCTTCTGTCTCTTTACAGTTTGACTGAAACTAATGAGTCCCTCAAGTTCACCTAATGGCCTTTTAAAAGCTGGATGTTTCTGAAATTACTTTTCACTGTATTATTTTATTTGTTAAAGTTTTTTCTTGAATACGAAAAAAATCTGCCTTTGTTTTTTGGGTCTGCAAAAAAATCCCCCCTCGTGAGTCACCCTTTTAATTTTTAGGGTTATTTTCTTTTCTGTCTCTCTCCAGAGCATCTAAAAGAAAAAAGAAACATGTCCTGACTTCAAATATTAGCTGCAACTGCAATATAGGGGCTAGAGCATAGATCAGGACATTGTTACCCTCTTCCCAATGTATAAGGGATCGTGTACCCAAATAGTCAAGTACCATTGGAGGAATAAAAAAAAAAAAAGAAAAAAAAAAGGAACATCTAAAAAATTACAACAAATTTGTACGCATGAAGTGCAATTTCAAATGCGTTTTTTTTAATAAATGACACTTTTTGTGGCGTTTTACATGCATTCTTTGAGCATATACTCCGGGGATTTACGTCTGTGGCCAAAATTATCCCCTCGTCCACACCCGGGCCCTTTCGGGAAATGATCGGTTGGGCATGGGGAAGTTTTGGCAGACATCAGTGAATCCGGATTATATCAACAAAATGGGAATGGGCATTGGGAAATCTATAAATTGCACATTTATGAGTGGGATTCAAATTAAGAGTAAGAAAAATATAAGAAAATAATTCTCTTGAGAAAGGTCTGAATTGGACCAAAATGTCATGTGAAAGGAATCTATGTATAAAATGTGAAAAGAATGATTTTAATGACATGTTTGGGATGGTGAAGGTTGAAGAATTATGTCTACAAATTTTGCTACAATAAAGAAGTTTACATAATACAGCTATCTCACTGATGATGAATTAATCTTGTCGAGGCTTTTTGCAGGCTGAGTTGCCTTTTTTTATTAGTAACATTTTTGGAACACAAGACATTTTAGTAGCAAGATTGATCAAAAAACTGCAGTTTATATATATTTCACTGTTCATAGTGTGGATTAAATAACGTGATTAGGTCAATATAGACCTAACTAAACCAATTAAAGGTTTTCTATTTAAGGTGAAAAAGGTGGGTTTTTTTGCTCTTGTTCTCAAACAGGCACACTAGGGCATTTGATGACGTAATTTCTTAAAGTACTGCAGAGTAGTAGTTATTTCACTATATCGGGCGTCCTCAAACTGCGGCCCTCCGGCTGTTAGGAAACCACAACTCCCATCATTCCCACTGTTATATAGTATATAAATGCATGATGGAAGTTGTAGTTTCCCAACAGCTGGAGGGCCGCAGTTTGAGGATGCCTGCACTATATGATTCATGTCAGTTTAATTCTTACTGCATCCTATTAGGCCCTACTTCTGCTAGAGTCTAATAAGACTACAAAAATGGCCTTTATTAGGCCTCTGGCTGCAATGAGAACCCCCTCACAATGCCACAGTCACGGAACCGCAGCATGCATGTGTTTACAAACCTTGAAGTATAGTTATGTGTGATCCCTGCAGTGATCTAGCAAGAGACCAACTGTGTATATCAGTGACGTCAATTTTTGAGGCGTTTTTTCGCTCGGAAAATCCCCATAGAAAACAATGGGTATAGGATTTTTCAAAATCCTATGCCTCCAATCAGGCGTTTTTTTTAAGTTGATTTTGAAGCGTAAATTTCTACTTCAAAAAATGCTGTGTGAACAAACACTCAGAAGTAAGAGGAAGAGCAGAGTGAGCCCTAAGTACTTTAAAGGATTTGTCTGAGACTCAGCAGCCTAATAATAATTTATTTATATAGCGCCGACAACTGCCACAGCACTTTACAATGTAGAGGATAAAAGTACAGACAAAGAACAAACATTACATTTGATGTAATGTTTGAATAGATCAGGTCAGGTGTGAAGACGATGCTCGCAAGCGCTTACAGTTTATGAAGAGCTAGATGAAGGGCCTACACAAACCCCTACAGCACCAAAATGGTATGAAATTTTAAATTAAGACTATTTTTGGTAAGGTCACTTGACTGATATTAACAGGGGATTCAACGTGGATTCCACATTGAATTACATATTTAAAATCCTCGTACAAACCAACTCCCATTTATTTGATTGGGAAGTCTGCACTGTAGCTTGCACTGTGAACTAAAGCGGGGACTTTCTACACCAAGCATTTCAAATACGGGGTACAGAAAAAAAAAATTTTGGGGGAAATGTCCTTTTTTGGGAGGGGATCCAAATTTTTAAAATCTGCTCCAAAAAGGATAAAACTAAGTTACCCCGGTTGATACAAGCGGGGCTGTGGAGTCGGGGGGTTTTTTGCAGGATTTGGGAAAGCCCTCATAAAAGGGCCCGACTCTGACTTCCAAAATATATAATAATTTGGGTTTCCGTTAGTTCGATGCAGTCCCCAAAGAGCAAGGGGGAAATTTGGGGGTTCCCCCCAATGAAACTGTTTCCCTTTATCTTCACCCCTCTCAGATGGGAGGTAATTGATGCTTTGGAGCGGGGCAAAGCGCTGCCCCCAGGGGAAAAGAATCCATGGAAAAAAGGGATTTTTGGAAAAATGTTTCCCCTTTTTTTTAAAAGTAGAAGATTTTAAAACCATTCATAAAAAAACTGATTTGGGGCTGGGGAATTCCTTTTTTACCCCAACATTGTTAGGGATTTTCCCCCTGGGGGGGGTTTTTTTACCCCCCCAAGTTAGTGTAGAGAAGGGGCCCTTTCTAGCCTGGAAATAGAGATCAGATGTGAGGTCATGTATGCAAAATCGATGGAGGAATACTATTTCTCAAGCAATTCAGAGACCCAAAATGTTCCTGCAGTGTTTTTCATATTCCCAAAATTTTTTTTTGTTTTATTTTCACTAAAAGGGTCTTTTATTCCAGATACAATCAAAATTTGACAAGGCCGAAAACCCTCTTTTGTAAGGGGCAAATCTGGTTTGGACTTTGTCTTTTAGGCCGTCCAATTTTTCCCCATAAGCAAAAGACCCTATCCCCAACAACCGTCCGAAAAAAATGGCCTTTTCCCCACCGCGATCCTGAGGGACTGATGCACGGTTTTTCCTAGAGCACAATTGGCTAATTTTCAGCGTTTTTTCAGGCGGGCTGAAAAACCGGAAACCGGCTGAAAAACCGGCCGAAAACCCGTGCCGTGGGGACATGGCCTTATACATAAATGTGACTTGCAAGTATTTAGCATCTGCTTAGTTCTGCAGATTCTTTCCTGTAACTGCATTGTTACTGTTTTGCTCCTAAAAAATCAAAATTTAATTTTTATTAAATTTGGAAAGTATTTGGGAAAATCTTCCTTTTGGTTTTCAATACTGCCCGAACTCATTCTGGGCTCTATCAGTTTCCCAAGCAGGCTTGACCCAAAATCTGATCCCTGGTCTCCTTCTACACATTCCCAATGTTGGTGCAGACTGGACTTGGATACAAATACAGCTTTTTCTTCCAACTCTACCCCAAGTTTTCAAAAGATCAACACATTGTTACCCTTTTGCTTGTCCGTTTCTGTTCTACCTAAATAGCTTGATTATTGTACCATAAGGTGATAAACAGCCTGATGGGACCATTTTACTACAGTAAAGTTATCACTTAAACATGCGCCGTGTATGAGGGAGTTGGAGGTTTGGGAAATTGAGGAGTCTGAGTCGGGGCTTCAGCTTGCCGACTCCACAGCCCTGGATATGGGGCAAACCCCCATCCAAATCGGGGGTAAAAACCCCCTCTGCAAAGGTAAAATCCTTGACACAAGGCCAAGTTATCGCCTCAGATTTCTGCCAAGAATAACACATCAGATTTTTCCGATAGAAAACACCTGGCTTGTGAACATACCATTAAAAAACGAATTTTACAAAGGAAACAAACAATAAAGGTTTTAGCACAAATGTGGTGTTGTGCCTGTTATATCTAGTTTACCACAAGAGGTCACCAGAGATTAGCACTCTAATACAGAAAATCTGTATTCACACCAAAACAGATTAATCATGCTATAATTTTTCTGTCGTATTTAAATCTTATCTACATCACATCTAAGACATATGCTCTATGAAAGCTATCAAAGTACAAATTAGTTATATATGTGGGCTGTAATTACCTGACTGGCTAAAATAGAGTACACCTGGCCTATGGCAAACTAATGTAAACAGTATATTGTGGGGAAAAAATGTACAACGCTCAAGTCTACAGCCCTATACATGGTGTTGGAGTCTCTGGACACAGCAGGCGACATGTCAGAATTGGGCTGCGCCATTTTTTAAATTTATTTTACGGCAAAAATCTGTTGTAGTTCTATATATGTATAAACAGTCATACACCAAAACTAGGTGAAGTTTGCGCCAGGCACGACACATTTGAATGCGCGTAAATTATGTGCTTAAGACACAGTTGAAACCAAAAGTTTACATACACTATATAAAAAGACACATATGCATGTTTTTCTCATTATCTGACATGAAATCTGATTAAATCCTACCCAGTTTTGGTCAATTAGGGTAAAATTTGGCTCACATTTTGCATCGTATTTGTGCTCTAATACGAGTGAGATGTGCGCCAAAATTATGGTTATCCATAGTTCTAATAGAGAACTTGCGGCGAATACGCGATGTGAGTAATGACTGTCAATGGGGTCGGCAGGCTAACGCGCCCCCCCTCCCCCTTGCCGCGAGAGTATGCACATATTAGCGCAACTCCCAAATCAGGCGTAATCTTGGCCATACTGTACGCGCCGTAATTACGCCGTGTGAACATAGCCTTAGGGTTCCCAAAATTATTTATATTTGCCAAATGCCAGAATAATACGAGAGATAATTTTTTAAGGCATTTTTATTACTTTCTGTAAAGTCAAAAGTTTCCATGCACTAGGATTACAATGCCTTTAAACAATTTGGACAGCCCATATGATGATGTCATCTCTTAGGAAGCTTCCGATAGGTTTATTGGTAACATCTTAGTTAATTAGAGACACACCTTTGGATGTTTTTTTTTTTTATACACACCAGAAACACACTGCGTCTGTGTGTAACATCATGGGAAAGTCTAAAGAAATCAGCCAAGATTTCAGGAAGAGAATTGTGGACTTGCACGAGTCTGGATCATCATTGGATGCAATTTCCAGATACCTGAAGGTGCCTCGTTCATCTGTGCAAACAATTATATGCAAGTACAAGCAAGATGGGAATGTCCAGCTATCATATTGCTTAGGAAGGAGATGGTTTTCTGTGTCTCAGAGATGAATGTGATTTGGTCCATCATGTGCATATCAACCCAAAAGCAAAAGACTTGTGAAGATGCTGGCGGAAGCTGGTAAGATTGTGTCATTATCCACAGTGGAACGAGTACTGGCCTGAAAAGCCACTCTGCCAGGAAGAAGCCGTTACTCCAAAAGAAACGTATAAAAGCCAGATTAATAATTGCAAATGCACACAGGAACAAAGACCATGGAGGCATGTTCTGTGGTCTGACGAAACTTTGGCCATAATGACCATTGTTGTGTTTTGGAGGAAAAAGGGAGAAGCTTGAAAGCCTAAGAACCCCATCCCAACTGTGAAACACAAGATTGCAGCATCATGTTGTGGGGTTGTTTTGCTGCAGAAGGGACTGGAGCACTTCACAAAACAGATGGCATCATGAGGAAAGAACATTATGTGGCAATACTGAGGCAACATCTGAAAACATCAGCCAGGAAGTTAAAGCTTGAGCGGAAATGGGTCTCCCAAATAGACAATGACCTGAAGCATACTGCCAAACTGGTTACAAGGTGGCTTAAGGATAACCAAGTCAATGTTTTCGAGTGGCCACCACAAAGCCCTGATATCAATCGTATTGAAAATTTATGGGCAAAGCTAAAAAGGCACATGTGAGCTACAGGAGGCATGGGCCCAAATTCCTTCCAACTATTGTGAGAAGCTTGTGGAAGGATGTCCAAAATGTTTAACCCAAGTCATACAGGTTAAGGGCAATGCTACCAAATACTAATGCTTTTGATTTTGCACAAAGTAATTAAAATGTCTTAAAATATTTTCTCTCTCTTTCTCTCTCTCTCTCATTATTCTGGCATTTGACAAATATAAATAATTTTAGTAATCCTAATTGACCTAAACCGGGTAAGGTTTATTCTGATTTCATGTCAGATAGTGAGAAAAACATGCGCATGTGTCTTTTTATATAGTGTATCTAAACTTCTGGTTTCTACTGTACATAGCTATGCACCTAAAATATGCTATGCAAAGTATACCACATGCCAGATTTATGACAGGCTCATACACTGTGGCGATGCCTCTTTTCTGACATTTCACCCAGCATCTGTCTATTGGTAAGATGTGCCCAATGACTGCTCTCTTCACTAATAGGGGAAATTACAAGGGGTCACTGGATAAGAAGGGAGTAGCCTCCATTGGGGCTCCAAGATACAGCAGGGGTCAGTGAGTTTGGCGCCCCAAGGACTGGAGGGAATCAGTGCACAAACTGACTCAAATTCTCATTGCTTCAAAGTGATTGTTTAAAACATGTGAGGCAAGGCCTTCAAAGCAGCCGCAGTACCTGAACAGAGCATTAGGATCAAGGAGCTTACCTGCTCTGTATTATTTTGCTCTGTCTGAAAAATCCAGTGACGTAATTGACCATATAAATCGAGTTACATTTACTTTCCAGGAAAATGTTCAGATAGAGTAGCTCTGTGAGTGTGTAAAGAAAAGGGTCTTGGTCTTAGTTTTTTATCTCCTGCTGACTAGTTTGTAGATGTGCTACTAATTCTGATTAGCAGAGTTCCTTGCTGGACATTTTATCACACTACACAGACATGCACATTGCCAGCCTCACCAGCAGGGGATCCATCACTAACTGAGCAGGTCCATAAATCCCTGTGCGATAAAGGGCTCGCTTTCAATAGTCACCAGGTGGCAGCTGGACAAAGTAACGACAGGTCGCGAGTGAGGAGATGGCTAGTGTGGGGCAACAGGACTGGAGTGTAGTCAGATGGAGTCAAGGTTCAAAGCCAGTAGTCAGGAATGGTATTGAAACCACAAGTTCCAGATGAGGAATCAAAAGGGCTGGTCAGGAGCATAGTCAGGAGAAGGTCGAGGAACACAGCTAGGTCATGCAGAGGGAATATGAAGGTATATCATACTGGAGGTACATATTGCGTGTTATAAAAGTGCCAAGCAACTTCCCGCAATAGAATTGCCAATCAAGCAATTCACCAAACAGGCAGAAAAGGCAGCAGAAACAGAACCTTCTCTAAAACTGCTATCTTAATTCAGACAATCTCAGGGAGGCAGAGTCTAAAGCATACTTGCCAACTTTTGAAAGTGGAAAAGGGGGAGACAAAGCGCCCTGCGGCAAAAAAATTGCATGGCCACGCCCATCTTGTTGGTGCACCCCTTAGAAAAAGCCACACCCACTCCACCTAAATGCATAACAGCTCTGGAAGAAAGCCAGGTAGATGCCCCTCTAGCCAGGTAGTGCCCTTATAGCCAGGTAGTAGCTCCCTAATAGCCAGGTAGATGCCCCTATAGCCAGGTGACGCCCCTTATAGTCAGGTAGTGCCCCTTATAGCCAGTTAGTGCCCCCTAATAGTCAGGTAGTGACCCCTAATAGCCAGGCAGTGACCTTAATGCCGGTATAGCCTCCTATAGCCAGGTAGTGCCCATAGCCAGGTAGTGCCCCCTTGTAGCCATGTAGTGCCCCCTTTTAAGCCAGGGAGTGCTCCCTTTTAAGCTAGGGAGTGCCCTCTTGTAGCCAGGTAGTGCCCCCTTTGTAGCCAGGTAGTGCTCTCTTGTAGCCAGGTAGTGCCCCCTTTGTAGCCAGGTAGTGCCCCCTTTGTAGCCAGGTCGTGCCTTCTTGTAGCCAGGTAGTCCCCCCTTTGTAGCCAGGTAGTGCCCTCTTGAAGCCAGGTAGTGGCCCCGTTGTAGCCAGGTAGATGCCCCCTCGTAGCCAGGTAGTGCCCTCTTGTAGCCAGGTAGTGCCCCCTTTGTAGCCAGGTAGTGCCCTCTTGTAGCCAGGTAGTGCCCCCTTTGTAGCCAGGTAGTGCCCTCTTGTAGCCAGGTAGATGCCACCAATAGCTAATAAAAATTAATAAAAACTACTCACCTCACCAGGCTCCCTGCTGCGCGTCCAGCTCCCGACGATCTCCTCAGCGTCGCAGGGGGAGTGAGTACATCCGTGCGTCATGCCCCCTGCGACGCTGATCTGTATGTACAGCGCCAAACTGCCGCTTTACATACAGGTGAGAAAGCAGGAGGGGAACGATCCCTCCTGCCTCCTCCCTGTACGGCAGCTGCACGGAGCTGCTGACTGACTGTGCGGCTGCGGCCACACAAGTCAGTGAGACTCGCCGGGCGGGTGAGTGGCCGTGACAACCGCTTCACCCGCCTGTAGGAGCGCGGTCATTTAAAGAACCCCCGCTGCCTGCAGGCGGTGGGAGTTTTGCCAACTCTGCCTAGGTGGCGGGGGGGACCCCCATTAGCAGGACCCCCCTGCCAAAAGCGGGAGAGTTGGCATGTATGGTCTAAAGTTACCTCTTGGTTTTCACCAGAGCTCGCCGCAAAGCAGGAGAGACTTGGCTACAAGAGACCCAGGTTTCCCCACCAGAGAGATGTAAGAAAGCACCAATGGACAGACAGACAGGATGAACAAGAGAGGGAAGGGGGAAAAAAGACTAAACACAGAACCAGTAGAGAGGTCAAAAGAGCCCGGGTCAAGCCAGGAGAGCACATGGTACAAAATTGAGAATAGCCGAGAGGCAATCCAGAGTCCAAAACCAGAAACCACTAATCAAACCACAACCAGGGAAAGAACCAGAAAGAATCACAGTCTAGGTGTGCACAGAAAAACTGGTTTAAATACGCCACCCCAGCCATTGATTGGATGTAGGCAGGCCCCTGTGGGCCGCCAGCGTCTGGGTTTCTGCGCAGTCTCAGAGCACCCACTGGGGCATGGATGATTTCCACCAGTGGGTCTCAAGTTCCGGTACATGTTTTTAACTGTATGCGTGTCCGTGGGATGTGTTTACAATTAAACAATATGTCAGGGTTAAGAGCACTGTTCTCCTTGCCCTGCCAAACAATGGCGTAGCTACAGAGCTCACAGCAATTGCACTTGCGACTGTGCCCCTGAGCCAAGGGGCCCCTCAGGTCCCCCATCACCACACAGCTGCATTGCTCGGTAACATAGACCTAACGATGCAGCACTCGCCGCCACTACCTGCTGCAGGGACGTGGCACAGGCAGAACAGCCGGGATCCTCCGATCTCAGCTGTCCAGCCCTCTGGGATGCTGCAGCACAGGCGACTGTACTAGGTGTGCTAGTGTGCTGATATCAGGCTCCCTTCTCCAAACTCAAGAGATATTAAGCAGGGGGATAGGGAGAGGTGAGTATTTTTTATTTTTTTGTTTTAATAGGGGGCCCAGTATACCAATCTATCAGGTGGAGACCCTATATACCTACCTAACTACTGCGGGACAATATGAACCTATCTACTGGGGGGAGGCCCTGTATACCCAACTACTGGGGGACAATATATACCTATCTACCTATTGGAGGGCCTTTATATCTTCCTACCAACTGGGGGCCTATCTACCTATCCTATATACCTACCAACTGTGGGCTCCTACCTTCGAGAGGGGGATGTATGTACCTACCTACCTACTGAGAGGCCCTATATACTTATCTACTTACTAGGTTAGCTCTATATACCTATATATCTACTGTGCGGCCTATGTACCTACCTACCTACTGAGGGGCTATGTACCTACCTACATACTGGGGGAATCTATCTACTGGGGAATCCTATCTACCTAGTTATTGGAGAGAGGCAGGGGTGTAACTTTGGTTCAAAAAGTGGGGGGGACCAATTTTCCCTCTCATCCCTCCCTCCCTCCTTCACTCCCCTTCCCTTCTCTCCACTCCTTTCCTTATAGTGAAGCGGCCCCCTTTAACCCAGCTAGGAGATCTGAGGGAGTTCTGTGAGCTCCCCCAGCAGGTCTGGGCGGAGTCCTTATGGCAAACACTTTTGATGCAGTCCGTAAGGTTATGAGAGGCTCTCTAATTACTGAGGTTTAGAGCCAGACTGGGACTAAAAAGCAGCCCTGGCAATGAAACCAAACCAGCCCCGCTATAATATTTCCCCCTCTAGATGGAAATAAAAAAGTTATGCAATGCAACAAATTTCGGTTAACCCCCATCACTACTCCATTACATTTGTTATACACACAACAGAATGAGAAAAATAAAAGAACCCAATCTCACTGTACCCCTAGGAATCACTTATGTAAATACTGTACCCCAACAACTGAACCCTAGAAATGAATTACATTACACTGTACTCCAGAGATTACATCACATCATACCCCAGAGATTACATTACTTATTGTACTGCAGAGATTACATTACACCATATTTTAGAGATTACATTACTCAATGTACCACATAGATTACATTACACTGTACCCCAGAGATTACACTACACACCATACACCAGATATTACATTACTCACTGTACCCCAGAGATTACTATATTACCCACTGTACCCCAGAGATTAGTTTACACACCGTATCCCAGATATTACTGCATTATTCACCATACCCCATAGATAACATGACTGTTTTTCAGTACTGACAGTGTCATTTGCTTGTTGGAAATTTGGCGCTTGGAAACGCAGAATTCCGATGAGCAAATGACCCAGACTGCCCGAGGCAGATTTCTGCCTCCTATCCATTAGTGCTGTTAGTGCATGAAACAGCTCGAAGAATTCTGTGTAGGCACTGACAGTACATGCCGAAAATACTCAGGTAAAATCAGTGTCATCTAAACAACACTGATTTTACATAAAGTATAATATAAATCAGTTTCTTGTCGGATTGGATGCTGGTTCTGAGGCAGATCCAGCACTGAATCCACCCCAGAATCAGCATTTATATCTTCCACGTGAACGTACCCTTAAGTTATTTTCCCAAGCGTAAAGCAAGGTATACTGTGTTCTCTGCGATATGCTGGGTGTTTTAGAAGTACGCACTCAGCTGTCTGTACTTCTAAAATGCTGTGGGGCTGGCCAAGTTCAATTTCACTTTCCCCGGCACGTAAGTGCAGGGAAGACGTGACATGGCTAAACACATGGCTGTACAGTATATACACATCTCACATATACAGTACATACCCTATTCACATGCACACACAACACCTAGCACCCTTGTCCCCTCCTGTCTCCTGTAGTCTGGTGCAGTTGGCATTCGGCAAGAGTTTCTCTTCTTCTCTGATGAAGGCTGAGCATAGGGGAAGTGGTATATGAGGGGAGAGAAAGACACAGCCCCAGATACAGAGTGTGCTGGACTGTGAGCAGCGCTTTGATTGATGAAGCAGCCCCTGCTGACTCCTGCTCTACCAATCAGTGCTGCTCTCACTCTGCACTGACACTTGAGGCTGCTGCCTACTCTGTCCCCCCCAAGATGCACAGAAATATAGGAGGCAAAGGGTTAACTTCTTCCTCCTCTGTGCTCTGCTCTCTTCACTTATCGTATTCTTATGCTTTCATATGGATTATTTTTTATTGAAGTGGCTAAAAAGTGGGGGGGACCGTCCCCCACCCAGAAAAAGTGGGGGGGGGCCAGTCCCCTCCGTACCCCCCTAAAGTTACACCGATGGAGAGAGGGCTTTATACCTATCTACTGGGGGGCTATATACCTGCCTACCTCTATTTTCTCACCTATCTATTAAGGGATCTTAACACTTAACGAGCACTAATTGTGAATGCTAAGACTGGACCAAGAACCTCCCATTTCTGAGATGTTTTCATATATGGGAGAATGACGAGTTTGTAATGTCAGGAAACACCTACTTGTAGCCCATCTAGATAATCTGTGTCTATTCTGCAGTACTGGAATAGTATTTACCCTTTCTTTCCAGACAAACGCTCTATGGTCTTAATCAGCTTAGAACCAGTCAACTTGACTCATACTCTAACCTTTGAGGTTGAGCTTGGAATCATTACTGTGACCCGGGTTTAAGCCAGACTAAGGGTGTTGCTAGAGTCCTAAAACATCTCGGGCATTGACCCTCTATGTTACAATTTACTCAACAGGACTGGATTCAAACAGTATTTTTCACGGCACATCATGAATGCAGGATGTATTTTTACAGATATAACATAGGTTCCTGTCACAAATTTTATGTGTTTTCCACATAGATAATGTCCATTCCCTCAGCAGTTCACTGTTCAATGAAAATCAGCGGTGACTAATTTGCCTCAAAACCACTCATTTATGTATAATAGTGTAATACTTCTAAACAATAGTCACCAAACAATACACCTATACATGGAGCAAATATACCATCTGTATTACCGTCATTCTGTTAATAAAAAATCCCACAATACCAAGACCTTCAATCCCAATAACACCACGACCTAAAGACCAAATCATACAACCAGTTCATCACCAAATGTGAGCACCACGTAGTGACTACCAGTTTTATACAGGTGCTCTGCAGACATTTAAGCCATTACAATCTGCATGACTTGTTGCCACCTCCTAGAGTCCAGCGACAGCACCTCTTTATTTCTAATCACTTGTCGGTATCTTGTCAAATGGGAATACCATTAAGGACTAGATGACTTTACATATAGAAAGACAGACGAACATAGAACAAGCAAGAGCCCATCATACACTGTCATACATAGAGTCAAGACAAAAAAAAAACACAAACATAAAATTGTCACAAAAACAAAAATGCATATAAATTAAAATCAAAACATCAAATTGTCAAAAAGATTGTGTTCTCTTCACTCCTACAAATAAACACAAGGTTAATTGCATTCCTCCACCTAGAAGACCAGAAATAAATGGCATTATGGTAAAATAAAACTGATTAAAACAGAAACATTTCAAACCTGAAAATATTGTGCACAAAACCAAATCTACTTAATAAACTTTTACCAGCTATCAATGTGGCCCTTAAAGGGGTTTTGTCATACCTCCTCCATCCAGTTCCTCAGCTCTGTGGGCTCAGAAGGGGGCGTGTGTGATTTGTTTGAATTACATATCATGTGACCCAGCAGGATAACATCACCAGGCCTTTCCTCTCTGTAGTCAAAGAACGGTCTGTTTATATAGAGAGCTGTGAGTAACTACACTGTAGCTCAGTGGTAAAGTTTTTGCCTCACAGCACAAGGGTCCTAGGCAGGGGTGTAACTAAAGAAGCCTGGGCCCCATAACAAACTTTTGGATGGGGCCCGCTACGCCTTCCCTCGCCCACCTCCCCGACCATGAACATTTACCAGGACATGCAGTTAGATAATGTAGATAATACAGGAGACAAATACCTCACCATACATCTCACCATCATACTGCTACCAAACAAATCCACTATACCAAAACCAATATTACCAATAACGCTACTACGTATGGACCTGATTATACCGCCAGAACAAGACCACAAATTACCACCACAAAGTGACTGAATAATACCCCTACGCCAGGGGTCCCCAACCGCCGGTCCGCGGCCCGGCACTGGTCCGTAGCGCATCCCCTGGCGGTCCGCGGCCCCGGGCTAATAGGATGCCGACCGCCCGGTAACTGTAGTCCGGGCAGTCAGCATCTACTCTGCGCGGCGGTTGTAAACCAGCCAGGTAGAGTTATTACAGCGTGCGGCTGTATTACCAGGGAGAAAGCAGGGACGGCTTATTACCGTCCCTGCTTTCCCTCTCGCTGTAGATGCGGCGCTCAATGAGGGCCGCATCGACCGATGAGCGGCGCAGGGGGGGGGGGTGATGCAGCAGTGTCGTCACACCCCCTGCGCTGCTCAGTCGTGCCAGACGTGGGTCTTGGAAGGAGCAGCTCGGCCAAGGATTCGGAAAAGGTGAGTGACTTTCGTCTTTTTTTTTTTTATAATAGCCTGACCACTGGGGGGCATCTAACTATATATAACTACAGGGGGCATCTATAACTACAGGGGTACATCTATATATAACTACAGGGGGCATCTATATATAACTACAGGGGGGCATCTAACTATATATAACTACAGGGGGGCATCTAACTATATATAACTACAGGGGGGCATCTATATATAACTACAGGGGGCATCTAACTATATATAACTACAGGGGGCATCTATATATAACTACAGGGGGGTATCTAACGATATATAACTACAGGGGGCATCTAAATATATATAACTACAGGGGGGCATCTAACTATATATAACTACAGGGGGGCAACTATATATAACTACAGGAGGGCATCTATATATAACTACAGGGGGCATCTATATATAACTACAGGGGGGCATCTAACTATATATAACTACAGGGGGCATCTAACTATATATAACTACAGGGGGGCATCTATATATAACTACAGGGGGCATCTAACTATATATAACTACAGGGGGCATCTATATATAACTACAGGGGGCATCTAACTATATATAACTACAGGGGGGCATCTAACTATATATAACTACAGGGAGGCATCAATATATAACTACAGGGGCATCTAACTATATATAACTACAGGGGGCATCAATATATAACTACAGGGGGCATCTAACTATATATAACTACAGGGGGCATCAATATATAACAACAGGGGGCATCAATATATAACTACAGGGGGGCATCTATCTATAACTACAGGGGGGCATCTAACTATATATAACTACAGGGGGTCATCTAACTATATATAACTACAGGGGGGCATCTAACTATATATAACTACAGGGGGGCATCTAACTATATATAACTACAGGAGGCATCTAACTATATATAACTACAGGGGGCATCTAACTATATATAACTACAGGGGGCATCAATATATAACTACAGGGGGGCATCTATCTATAACTACAGGGGGGCATCTAACTATATATAACTACAGGGGGGCATCTAACTATATATAGCTACAGGAGGCATCTAACTATATATAACTACAGGGTGTCATCTAACTATATATAACTACAGGGGGCATCAATATATAACTACAGGGGGGCATCTATCTATAACTACAGGGGGCATCTATATATAACTACAGGGGGGCATCTAACTATATATAACTACAGGGGGCATCTAACTGTATATAACTACAGGGGGGCATCTATATATTACTACAGGGGGGCCTCTAACTATATATAACCAGGGCCGGGACCAGCAAGCCATTTTGGTGCCCTAGACACAGGAGGCAAACGGCGCCCCCCGCACCCCTCCTCTCCCCCCGCATTCCCCGCCTCCATCCCCCCGCTCGCTGCGTGTAGTTGAGATCCAAACCCATCCCAGCCCTTCACATCCCAGCCCATCCCAGCCCTTCACATCCCAGCCATTCACATCCCAGCCCATCCCTTCACATCCCAGCCCATCCCAGCCCTTCACATCCCAGCCCTTCACATCACAGCCCTTCACATCCCAGCCCTTCACATCCCAGCCCTTCACATCCCAGCCCATCCCAGCCCTTCACATCCCAGCCCATCCCAGCCCTTCACAGCCCAGCCCTTCACAGCCCAGCCCTTCACAGCCATTCACAGCCCTTCACAGCCCAGCCATTCACAGCCCTTCACAGCCCTTCACAGCCCAGCCCTTCACAGCCATTCACAGCCCTTCACAGCCCTTCACAGCCCAGCCCTTCACAGCCATTCACAGCCCTTCACAGCCCTTCACAGCCCAGCCCTTCACAGCCATTCACAGCCCTTCACAGCCATTCACAGCCCTTCACAGCCCTTCACAGCCCAGCCCTTCACAGCCCAGCCATTCACAGCCCTTCACAGCCATTCACAGCCCAGCCCTTCACATCCCAGCCCTTCACAGCCCAGCCCTTCACAGCCCTTCACTTCACAGCCATTCACAGCCCAGCCCTTCACAGTAATTCACAGCCCTTCACAGCCCTTCACTTCACAGCCCAGCCATTCACAGCCATTCACAGCCCTTCACAGCCATTCACAGCCCAGCCCTTCACAGCCATTCACAGCCCAGCCCTTCACAGCCATTCACAGCCCAGCCATTCACAGCCCTTCACAGCCCAGCCCTTCACAGCCCTTCACAGCCATTCACAGCCCATCAATTCACAGCCCTTCACAGCCATTCACAGCCCTTCACAGCCAGTCACAGCCCTTCACAGCCCTTCACAGCCATTCACAGCCATTCACAGCCCTTCACTTCACAGCCCAGCCATTCACAGCCCTTCACAGCCCAGCCCTTCACAGCCCTTCACAGCCCAGCCCAGAGATGGTCACTTTAATAGAAGTGGTGAGTCTCCAGTGTGCAGGAGCAGGAGGTACTGAGTCGGGCAGTCAGACTCTCTGCCCGGCTCTACCTCCGTTACCGCCACAGCGCCGATGCCGCGCCCGGGCCGCATGGGAGAAAACCGACACATCATTCATGATGACATAGGTGGATAAGGTACCTCACTCAGGGGCAGGGCACGCGCCAGGCTCGGTCTCCACTCCAGATCAGACTGAGGCACTGACGGCGTCGCGCAGCAGAGGGGGGGACAGGGAGGGCAGGGGGCGGGGCGGGCCGCTCAAGCAGCAGCTGTAAGAGAAACTGTGCGGTGCTGCTGCAGGCGCAGCCGTGGCGCACGGCAAGGAGGACCGTAATAAATAAAAACACACTGACTGTGAGTGACTGCATGTGCTGCGCAGCGCCCCCCACGTGACAGGTGGAGGTAGCGCCCTAGGCTATCGCCTACCTCCGCCTACACATTGTCCCGGCCCTGTATAGAACTACAAGGGGCATCTATATATAACTACAGGGGGCATCTAACTATATATAACTACAGGGGCATCTAACTATATATAACTACAGGGAGCATCAATATATAACTACAGGGGGCATCTAACTATATATAACTACAGGGGGCATCAATATATAACTACAGGGGGCATATAACTATATATAACTACAGGGGGCATCTATATATAACTACAGGGGGCATCTATATATAAATACAGGGGCATCTAACTATATATAACTACAGGGGGCATCTATATATAACTACAGGGGGCATCTAACTATATATAACTACAGGGGGCATCTATATATAACTACAGGGGGCATCTATATATAACTACAGGGGGGCATCTAACTATATATAACTACAGGGGGCATCTAACTATATATAACTACAGGGGGGCATCTAACTATATATAACTACAGGGGGGCATCTATATATAACTACAGGGGGGCATCTAACTATATATAACTACAGGAGGGCATCTAACTATATATAACTACAGGAGGGCATCTATATATAACTACAGGGGGGCATCTAACTATATATAACTACAGGAGGGCATCTAACTATATATAACTACAGGGGGCATCTATATATAACTACAGGGGGGCATCTAACTATATATAACTACAGGGGGGCATCTAACTATATATAACTACAGGAGGGCATCTAACTATATATAACTACAGGGGGCATCTATATATAACTACAGGGGGCATCTAACTATATATAACTACAGGAGGGCATCTAACTATATATAACTACAGGGGGCATCTATATATAACTACAGGGGGCATTTAACTATATATAACTACAGGGGGGCATCTATATATAACTACAGGAGGGCATCTAACTATATATAACTACAGGGGGTATCTATATATAACTACAGGGGGCATCTAACTATATATAACTACAGGGGGGCATCTATATATAACTACAGGAGGGCATCTAACTATATATAACTACAGGAGGGCATCTAACTATATATAACTACAGGGGGCATATAAATATAAATAACTACAGGGGGGAATCTATAAATAAATACATGGGGGCATCTAACTATATATAACTACAGGGGGTATCTATATATAACTACAGGGGGCATCTAACTATATATAACTACAGGGGGCATCTATATATAACTACAGGGGGCATCTAACTATATATAACTACAGGAGGGCATCTAACTATATATAACTACAGGGGGCATCTAACTATATATAACTACAGGGGGGCATCTATATATAACTACAGGGGGCATCTATATATAACTACAGGGGGGCATCTATATATAACTACAGGGGGCATCTAACTATATATAACTACAGGGGGGCATCTATATATAACTACAGGGGGCATCTAACTATATATAACTACAGGGGGCATCTAACTATATATAACTACAGGGGGCATCTATATATAACTATATATATAACTACAGGGGGGCATCTATCTATAACTACAGGAGGGCATCTAACTATATATAACTATATATAACTACAGGGGGGCATCTATATATAACTACAGGGGGCATCTAACTATATATAACTACAGGGGGCATCTATATATAACTACAGGGGGGCATCTAACTATATATAACTACAGGGGGCATCTATATATAACTACAGGGGGAGCATCTATATATAACTACAGGGGGCATCTATATATAACTACAGGGGGGCATCTAACTATATATAACTACAGGGGCATCTATATATAACTACAGGGGGCATCTAACTATTTATTACTATAGGGGAGCATATAACTATTTATTATCACTACAGGGGGCCTATATTTATCTATCATTACTACAAGGGGACATATATTTCTATAATGACAGTGCTGATTACATATGTATATTATAGACATGTATAATGCTGACCCACAGAGCTGATCAATATTACTGAAGACTGACTGTCAGCTCTGTGGGTCAGCATTATTAATATAATACTGACCCACAGAGATGACAGTCTGCAGTTATAAAATACTGGTTAACCTATACTATACCCCTAAATGACACAGTATACACTTTATTGTGTTTTTTGTGTGTTGTGTGTGTGTGGTGTGTGTGTGTGAGATTCTAAACATCCATCCCCCTCCATAACCCCGCCCATAATAGTCATGTCCCCGATAACCACGCCCCCACCGGGTCATGGAAAAATTGTCATGCATCAAACCGATCCCTGGTGGAAAAAAGTTTGGGGACCGCTGCCCTACACTATTACTGATCAGTACACAAAGACCAATAGTACCGCCATATAGTGACCATATAGTGGTAGACACCAGTGTACACAGGCTCTGCAGACTTATGTGATTAAAGTGTAGTTACATCTTGTGACTCATAGGTGACGTTTCTCTGACAAGTCGTTGACTTTCCCTTTTGTTCTGCATACGATCTAGACCGCTGTGATGACGTCTCCTGACCACTTGACCCTGGAGATTTAGACACAAATATCTTAGAATCCTCACTTTTCCAGCACCTCACTCCCTGCCCCCTGGCTATATGGGGTCCACTTAGGCAGGCAGGGTTTAGGCTATATGGGGCGCCAGATAGGCCAGGTTTAGGTAGGCAATAGGGTCCCTATATAGGCAGGCAGGGTTTAGGTAGCTATAGGGCCCATATAGGCAGTCAAGCAGGGGTTAGGTAGAGTATAGAGCCCCATTTAGACAGACAGAGTTTAGGCAGCTATAGGGCCCCATATAGATAGGCAGAGTTTAGGTAGCTATGACAGGCTGTCATAAGAAGGGCAGCTTGCAGGTTGGGTGTGTTTTTTATTTTTTCTCTCTGAATAATGGAGGTCGGTTGACCCAGAGAGAGGCCTTGATTGGCTCGATTGAGAGGTAAAGATAGCATAGGACTGCCCTATCTGAGATCACGTTGAAAGTCGTGGGCAGCTTAAACATCTTTTGATCAAAATATGCGAACCGAGAATCTCAGAGTTTTTTCATGTGTGATAGATAGCATAAATGCTTCTTTAGGGATTGCCACGTAGGTAGCTCTAGGGCCCCATATAGATAGGCAGGCAGGGTATAGGTGCCATATAGGTAGGAAGGCAGAGTTTAGGTAGCTATAGGGGCCCTATATGTAGGCAGGAAGGGCTTAGGGTAGGCTATAGGGACCCCATACAGGTAGGCAGGGCATAGGGTAGGCTATAGGGGCCCCAAAGAGGCAGACAGGGCTTAGGGTAGGCTATAGGGGCACCATACAGGCAGGCAGGGCATAGGGTAGGCTATAGGGGGCATATATATAGTCAGACAGGGCATAGGGTAGGCTATATGGGCCATATATATAGGCAGGCAGGGCTTAGGAAAGTCTATAGGGGCTATATATAGGCAAGTAGGGCATAGGGTAGGCTATAGGGGCCAAATATATAGGCAGACAGGGCATAGGGTAGGCTATAGGGGGCATATATATAGGCAGGTAGGGCATAGGGTAGGCTATATGGGCAATATATATGGGCAGGCAGGCAGGGCTTAGGAAAGTCTATAGGGGCCATATATATATATAGGCAGGTAGGGCATAGGGTAGGCTATAGGGGCCATACATATAGGCAGGCAGGGCATAGGGTAGGCTATAGGGGGCATATAAATAGGCAGGCGGGACATAGGGTAGGCTATATGGGCCATATATAGGCAGGCAGGGCTTAGGAAAGTCTATAGGGCCATATATAGGCAGGTAGGCCATAGGGCAGGCTATAGGGGCCATATATATAGGCAGGTAGGGCATAGGGTAGGCTATAGGGGCCATACATATAGGCAGTCAGGTATGTGCATTTATAAAGAGAAAAAGAAATCCACATGTTTGTTCCTGCAGGGATTTGAACCTAGGACCAGGAGCGTAACTACCGGGGTAGCACACGTAGCAATTGCCACGGGGCCCGGACTCTTAGGGGGCCCTGGCCCCAGGGCAGCAGCTAACATGTCTGCTACCCCTGTAGTTCAGCTCCTGCGCCCGCCGGCAGTGAACATACTAGTTCACTGTTTTACTTTTTTTATTTTTTATTTGCACTTTTTTGACAATTACAAAGGGAGCACAGGGAGGGAAATTTAATGACAGCCCCGGGGGTTTAAAAATACTCAGTAGCGGGCCGAGAGGAGGGTTTGTCTGGGGCATGTGTGCCCGGGACTGATGAGCTCTTAGCCCTTTTCGTTTTCCCTTTGGGATTTGTAAACCAGGGATCAAAAAGGGAAACACAAAAAAAAAAAACGGTGCAAAAAATTTTAAAAGAATGAGAATGTTTCAAAATGTTTTTTTTTCCCCCCGGCGTAAATTTTCTTTGTGGAAAAAAACCCCTTTTAAGGTTTAAACCAAAAAAAGGAATGCAGGGGAGCATAAATGGATATAACATTTGAGCAATTGACCTGTTTGCCCAGACAATCTCTAAAAGTTTTCCCCCCTTTCCCTTCGGCACTTCTAGTAGAAACAAAAGTTCGCAGCAAGCAAAGGAAAAATAGGGAGGTTTTTTTTTAAATTTTACTTTTCCACTTATACTGCATATTCACCACAAATAACATTGTAAAATTAACCACAAATTTTAAAAAAATAAAAAACTTTTTTACATTTACATTTTCATTACCTTTCAATTAGATAAAACCCCCCCCAAATTTTTATTCTTTTACTTTATTCCTTTTATCAAAACCCCAAATTTTCCATCTAGGGGAAAGGGGCTGTTTTCTTTAACATAAAATCACAGTCTTTTACTGCATCCTTATCTGTCCTCCTGCCTTTTTTATAGCTCCCATGAAAGTTGCCCCCTAGGGGTTTCTCTACTATTCAGTCTTTTTTCAAAATTCAAAACCCTTTTATCATATCCCCTGTTTTCCTGAGGGGAACTATATCTTTTAACTTGGGTGCCTGGGGGAAAACATTTTTCTTTATACCTGCCTGACTGGGGGGAAAAGCTTTTAACCTGTTTTGGACTGAGGGGACAATCTATATACCTCCTAACGATGGGGACCTATAAAAAAACCTGGCTAATGAAAGGGGGGCCTATACATGCCTGCCTAACTGAGGAGACCTATATAGCTTCCTATCTTAGGGGACCTATACACCTACCTATCTGAGGGGACTTATATACCTATAAGTAAGAAGTTGCTGGAAAAGTGAGGATTCTAAGATATTTGTGTCCAAATCTGCAGGGACGAATGTTTGTCGGGAGAAGTCAGCATGGTGATGTGGACTGGATGGAGAAGAAAAGGGAAATTGAACAACTCATTGGAAAAATGTCACCTGTGAGTCATTAAATGTACCTGAACTGCAATCACTTATATGTGTGCAGTGTGCAAGTATAATGGTTTAGATTCAGTAATGGTGTGGCAGTAGTATTCAGTCATTATGTGGTGGTGATATGTTTTTTTCATAGGGGTGTTGTATTATTCTTTTCACTATGTGGGGGTGATATGAGGTCATGGTGTGGCAGCATTATTCAGTCACTTTGTGGTGGTGATATGTGACGGTGTTATTCAGTCACTATGTGGTGGTGATATATGGTCTTGGTGTGGAGGTATTATTCAGTCACTGTGTGGTGGTGATATGTGGTTGTGGTGATGTGGTATTATCCATTCACTGTGTGGTGCTGATATGTGGTCATGGTGTGGTGCTGATGATATAAGGTCATGGTGTGGAGGTATTATTCAGCTACTATGTGGTGGTGATATGTAGTCGTGGTGTGATGTTATTATTCAGTCACTATGTGGTGGGGATATGTGGTCATAGTGTTGTGGTATTATTCAGTCACTATGTGATATTAATATGTGGTCATGATGTTTCAGTATTTCTTCTTAATTATTGGTAATTTTAGCCTTGGGTTTCTGGTTTTATATAGCAATGTTATTTGGTAACTATACAACCATTATTTAGTGGCTTTATGTTATAGCTTTTGATATATTTTTATTTATAGAAAACATAAAATTCAGGGAGGGGGGCTTATATATTTAGACATTTTATGTTCACCACTGGTGTCCTGCTGCAATTAGATGAAAGAGACTCAAGGGCCCAAGCGCTCCATCTTGATTACAGATTAGTGTGAAGATGTCATCACATCAGTCTGTTTAAGTTGAAGCGAGACAGGGCGGGACACCAGACAGCGAGACAAAGTGGGCCCCTAAAATAAACTCTTCTGGTGGGCCCTAGGCACCCCAGTCTGACACTGCATCTATTAGACAACAAGTGATAGGAAGCATACCTACAAGGTAGAGTCGAATCAAGGAGCCTCAACAAGTGAAACAAATGTTCTAAACTTACCATGGTTTTACTGGGTGATGATTATGACTTAGATGACAATAATTACTGCACAGAATTCGGCTCTCTAAGTTTCGCTGCAATTCCTGTATGGCATCATTTCAATATCAACGTACTAATTTTGGTCAGACTCAAATCATCTGGTAATGGTTTTCACTTTGGTTTCCTAATTAGTATAATGGGCTTGAGAAAGAAGAGTCAAAACACAGTTTTCAGTATCCAGGGAATCTGCTTACTTCAGATTGAGACAAAGTCCCAGGCTTTATTTATAGAAGCTCATACAAAAATAGATAAGGAGTGAGGCACAAAGCCAATCAGTTATGAACAAATAAGAAACTCTGCCCTTATGTAGGGGTCTTTTAACCAGATAGTTAAGTCTTTTCCCTGAGGTCAAGGACCACCTCCATATTTGGTGTAAGGTGTTCTTGAATGCAACTTTATATGAGTTGTACATTGTTTATATGTATATAATACATTAATAAGCCCCACCCATGTACTACACCATGTTATAACATATCATTTCCTAAGTACTATGTGCGGCTATTACTTACATCAACCATAAGAAACACTTTATATTGTTCACCACTTCCATATACCGCTGTTCCAGGAGTCCAGTGGTGCAAGCTGACTCTTCAGTTTCTCATTGTTGATAGATAAGTGCCCACTACCACTTTTGTCATTTTCACCAGTAGAAACCATGCTGCACACCCCTCCATATTGCCCAAACTGCAGTTCATAGATCATGCCTCATCACCTCCACCACAGCCCCTTCAACCAGTCACTCATGGTACCAATGCTCTGTCTCTCACTGTCTCTCTGTAACCAAAAATGCTGAAAAACTACCAAACATTTGTATAGGGTGATTTTGCAGCACAATCCCTTCAAAAAGTCCAGGCTATTCTTTCTCCCACGCTAAGCTATTTATCTACTTATTATATGTGTCATACCTACCAATAAAGTGCTCTAAGGAAGAAAGCGAAGCACATAGTATCTCTTTGCAAGAACAGGTTTTTATTATTTTTATGTGTTTTGTAAGTATGTGCTTGTTCTGTGTATCACACAGTTGAAAAGTAAATGAATAGCTTGGTGTATCTAATAGAATAGCCTGGGATTTCCTGTAAAAACACCCTATCTGGATGTTTGGTCCCTTTTCAGTATTATTTGAGTTATTTACCTGATTTCAAAGATTAGATCTATGGTAAAGAAGGGTGAGTTGCTGTGGCCGAAAAACTGCAGTAAAGACCATCGAGAGCTGCCCCATGTTGCACAACTTCAAGAGGTGAGTGTACTTCTGATTTGAATTGAACTACTCCAGAAGCACTATCCTCTCTGTTTCCTCTCTGTGTATAATGGAATATGACATTTTTAGCCCGATTATCTCTGCTAACAAAGACAAATTAGTAACTGCACCAATGTTCCTATTAGTAGAACAGACATTGCAAGGAATGAAACAGGCCGACTATAGTAAATACAGTCCTCACTTGTCATCAGAAAGAAAGAGTGCTGACATCAGCATATCCAAATGTCCAACTAAGTCTTATTATGTAAATAAGTACATAATACAAAAAAAACCCAAAAGTACCGCCCCCTAAATCAACTTTTTTTCAAGCATCTGCTTGAAGAAGGCTGGTTTATGGGCCAAAACGTTGCCCTTTATTTGTAATATGGTCTTAATAAGATTATAAACCTTCATGGCACATTTGGATGTGCTGACACCTGGCCATTGCCACTACTGTCTACCTCTGTAATGGCACTGTACTCATCACATGGCAGAATCCTGCCTGTCCCATGTTGTTTTAGCTACTTCTATACCCCCTCCAGCTATCTCCACTTGCTAATAATAAATTTCCCCCACAGTATACTAGAAAGTTGCTAAATTTTTGCTGATTATTCTTTATTTGCATAAAACCAGTAAAGCAAAAATTTAATAATTGCCCTGGATAATCATGGGTCCTCTTAGGAAATGCTGTCAGGTAAAGCCAAAAGCCAATTTACTCAGAATTTCTTTCTAGTTCTCTGTAGGAACTAATCTTGCTGAGAATCCAATAATGAGCTCGAGGAGACCGTGTTTGTTGCCAAGCTTCATAACTGACATTGCAATTGTTCTCCAGAGCTTTAATCAAGAAATCAAAGAAATCTCATTGTTTTCTTATTATAAAAATACATTGTTAGCAGGACTGCCGACCTGATGTAAGAGCGATGTAACCTAACTCGTGTCCAGTACTTCGAGGAAAAATATGAATATGATAACTTCTTAAAGTAACAGTCTTCAGAAGAATTATTTTTCTACCTTCGAAAGACATGTTTGCATATCCATCATTACAGTCATCTATGGCCGCTTAGAGTGTCAAACTGGGGTGCCTCAGGCCCTCCAGTGAAGTTGATTATGGAGGCATACCATGGTAGTTGATTCTCACTAGTGGCCCAATAGTGGCGCTGGTTCTTGCCGCCCACTATTTGAGTTGACCAGTGGAAATGATTCTTGAGGGAGACCAGTGAAGTTGATTCTTGGGGTCCCCCAGTGGAGTTGATTCTTGGAGTCCATCCTATAGCTACTGTACATATTCCTCTTGCCTTCTGCCTCTTTCCCTGCCTTTCTTCCTGAAAACCAGTCCCAAGCATGCCATTCTCAGAAGTCAACTGTGCCTAGGTCCCACCATTGAGTTCCCTTGTTCCCTTGTGAGCCAGAGGGCAAAGTCTAATTTTTCTAATTTTATCAATGTAGCTGTATGAGAGCTTGTTTTCCCCCCAAAATGAGTTGTATTTTCTTTATGTAGTGTATATAATGTATAAAAAACCTGTATTATTTTTTTTTCTATTGGGGGTATAGGCAATTGTCATAAGTTACAACCCTGACCTGCTAGAACTCAACCTACTGTCTGCTCCTTAGGTACAATGTTTGGAGGTCAGCTGTTGCCACAAGAGAATGCATCTACAGTCGCAACCTGGGAGCCCCACAGGAGATCAGTTACTTGTTGCTCGTGTGTCAAATGAGGATGCAAGAACCCAATAAGTGTCAGTGGCTAATGGCCAGCAGCAAGAATGACACTGTGTGGAAGCAAGGGCAGTCTCTGGTGGCTCGTGGTTGTGCAACTTCACCATGGCCTCACATGTTAGTGCTAGAACTGAAAGGGCTCTAGTTTTTTTTCATATATATATAATATATTATATATATATATATTTTATATATATATATATTATATATATATAAATATATATATTTTTATATATATATATATATATATATATATTCTACTTTCACAAAATAAAAAATATATTTTGATAAGAAAAAAATCTTTTTGTGTCACCACAATCCAAGTCATGTGAGCTTCCTTTTTTTTTGCAAAACAAGTTATATGGCAATACCAGTTATATGTACTTTTCTGTAACATTTTTTCATTGTCCTACAAGACTTTTATAAAATGAAATTGTTTTTGTGTCTTGTCCTTTGGATTTCATTTTAGATGTTTAAACATTGTATTTAACTTTTCTTTTATGTTCAGGAAACATCGGAGCAACAAAGTCATAATACGGATTGAGGCTGTATGTAACTTCATGATTGAGGGCTACCTTGAGGACAACAAATGTTTTTTTAAAGGCTTAGAGCCAGAAAGTGTTGACATAAAAGGGTTTAGTTGGTCAGGCAATCGTGCTTCCATGCTTTTTTTTCCACTAAGCCAAACTATCTATAAATAGCAATGTGGTTACATGCTTTTTTTTTTCCTTTATTTTTTTTTTTTATTTATCTATTTTAAAATTGTTTAATTATTGGATTCGGTGTTTTTTATGTTTTGGATTAAAAATGTTGGTAAACATCGTTCCCTAAAAAGGGCACAGTGAGGTGATGGTAATAAAACATCCTAATCTAACAAAGGAAGAATTCAAAGCTTTCATGCAACTTAAAAATAATAAAAACTGGGTTATTAAAAAGGCAGACAATGGAGGAAGTACGGTCGTGCTGGACGCATGAGAAACAGATTATGACCATATTGGGAGATGTCAATACCTATCGCTGCCTGTCTTCCGATCCAAGAGAAGCATTCAAAAATAACATTAAGAAATTATTAGAGGAGGGTATAGCATTAGGTGTGATTACAGAAAAACAAAAAGATTCACTAATTAGTTGCAAACCAAACAACAGATTTTTTATGGGGTTTCCCCCCAGTCCTATTCCCAATCATTTCAGGGATAGGTTCAATAGGGGAGAGACTAAGTGAATGGATTGATCATTATCTGCAACCCTTGGTCCCAGATTAGTTAAAGGACTGTAAATCAGGTTTGCAAACGTTTCAGAATTTTGATTGGGATAGAAATTGCTCTTGGTTAAGTTTGGATGTTAATAGCCGTTACTCTAGTATAGAGTAAGATCTAGTATGCATAGCGGTGGATTTTCACCTAAAAATACAGTAAATAAGATAAAGGTTTACAAATTTTTATTTTGGAAACCATAGATTTTTTGTTGAAAAAAAATCATTTTAAATTTGCTGATTAGTTTTATGTGCAACTTTTAGGGGCCCAAATGGAAGCTACATCATCGTCATCTATATTGAACTTATTTATGGAATGGTGGGAACACCATGTCGTGTTTAGTAACACAAACTCTTTTGGTTGTAGTATACGATGGTTTTAGGCTAAAATCATGACCCTGCTTATAGTGTGGGGTCACAATGTGACATTTCATACCTTAACAACAATCAATGTAATTTACAATTTACTTACCAAACAGAGAAAAAAAAGTATTCCATTGCTAGATATCATACTTATGGGATCTATAGAGAAAGGTAGGGTCAATACGTAATTTTATAGAAAACCAAATAGTGAGAACTCTATTCTGAGAGCTAACAGCTCTCTCCCCTCATACTATCTCTATGGAGGAGCTAGTTAGGGCAAGAAGGGCATGTACCCAGGAAGAGGACTTTGAGAGAGAAAGAACCAATATATATAATAGATTACAAACTAGAGGCTATTCGGACAGACTAATAAATAAAGCAATTTAAAAATTATCAACCAAACACAAAAATCGCTATTATTTACAGTTGGACAATCAAAACATAACAAAACTTCTAAAAAAAATTTTTTTTCATCCCCCAAATTTTTCATCAATAAAAAAAATCTTCTATAGGACTATTTCTATCCTAAGACAGGACCCTATTCTGGCTAATATCATAGATCAAGGTATCCTGTGTGTACCAAGAAGAAATGAAACTACAGTTAGTCAAATATCCCCAATTATTATAATACCAGACGAAAACTTGGTTAACAGAAACTGGATTCTATATATGCGGGGGAGCTAGATACAATATTTATAAATATGTCATCAAAACAAAAACTTTTAAAAGGAACCAAAGTGATATTAAGACCTATGAGATAGATATATTTATCAATTGTGATACTCATCACATAATATATATAATTTATTGTACAAAATGTGATAAAATCGATGTAGGTAGTAGTATTAGAAAATTAAAAATTAGAAGAGAATTTAGCAGGTATAAAAAAACTATCAACTCCAACATTCATAGTTTCATAGTTGTAAGGCTAAAAAAAGACAAGTCGTCCATCTAGTTCAGCCTGTTGTGCTAAGGTGTTGATCCAGAGGAAGGCAAAAACCCCCAATGAGGTAGAAGCCAATTGTCCTCATTTTAGGGAAAAATTCCTTCCTGACTCCAATTGGCAATCAGAAAAATCCCTGGATCAATGACCCCTCTCCTGATTCCTATTCACTATAACTTGTTATATTATTACGCTCCAGAAATGTATCCAACCCTTTTTGAAATCGGTTATTGAAGTCACCATGACAAGTCCCTCTGGCAGAGAATTCCATAGTCTCACTGCTCTTACAGTAAGAATCCCTTTCTATGTTTATGTAGAACTTTCGTTCCTCAAGACGTAAAGGATGCCCCTTGTTCTAGATACAGCCCTGTGTATAAATAAATCTTTGGGGGAGATCTCTATATTGACCTTTGATGTATTTAAACATATTTATTATGTCCCCCGAAGCTTCTTTTCTCTAAACTAAAAAACCCTAATCTTGCCAATCTTTCTGTGTACTGTAGTCCACCCAATCCTTTTATTATTTTTGTTGCCCGCCTTTTTACCTGTTCAAGCTCTACAATGTCTTTCCTGTGGGACTGGTGCCCAAAACTGTACACAATATTCCATGTGTGGTCTAACCAGTGACTTGTATAAGGGGAGAATAATGTTTCATCATTTGCATCTATGCCCCTTTTAATGCACCCCATGATCCTATTTGCTTTGGCTGCTGCTGCTGACACTGGCTGAACAATTAAGTTTACTGTCGGGTGCAGTAAAGCATTTTTGGAGATACTTTCTGGTTCCCTAGATTCGTTCCGATTTTATGTGATTGAAAAAATAGAGTCATTAAGAGGTGGAGATTGGCAACAACAGGTGTGCTTGAGGGAAGCGTATTGGATACTAGAGCTAGGTACGAGAGTCCCACAGGATATGAACTACCAAAGTGACTTGTTATACACTTATTAGATCCTACTGAATAACTTTCAAATAATTGTCACATACTGTATATATTTCCTGTTGTCTCTTTTCTAGTTTTTAATTTACTTAGTTTGTTGTTTTTTATCAAATAGTGTTATACTCACCTAGCTGGGAGGGGGGATATAGGAATAGGTAAATGATCCAACCAGAACTCCCCTGATCGAGGCGGTGTGGATTTGAGTCCAGGGTAGGTAGAGGGGCCGGGTCCGCTGTGAACAAGGACAGTTTGCTGTCCAAAACGTGTGCGTTTACCTACCTATTTTACTCTATCACCTGTATGAGAAGAATGTTTCAATAAAGAAAACGTCTATTAGAATACACTGGTCCAAATCTTGGGTATGTTGTAAATTTCACTTTTCTTACCCTGCAATATATAACCCTATACTTGAACCTGCTATAGTATGATCACTGATTTAATACACCGCAATACTTATGTATTTCAGTGTCTTTGCCTGTCAGTGGAAAACTGACAGGAAGCCTATTTGAACTTGCCTCTGGCAGAAGCTAGTAGGTACTCACGCTTGGGCATGTTGGGAAACCCTTGCGTGGGGGGTTTCTGATGGTTTCTTTGGGGGGTCTTCCCCCCTTGTCTAACCCTTAGAGCATCAGGTTTAAGAGGGCAAATTGATTCTAAAAAAGTGGACTTCTTTTAAAAATTTCGGGAAAAAACTTCGGTTCGGAACGAAGTCGAACTTTGGGGACTTGGGGTGAACGAAGTTGTTTTTTATTGAAAAAATGGCTGCGAGCACGGGCCCTACTTTGGGGAAAAAGCCTTGGGGGGAAGAAGGGCATAGCCTGCATGACGTGCAGAGTTGAACCAATCAGAGCCGGCGGGATTCTGTACGTCACCGCCAAAAATTTAAATCGGGGGCGACGCGGGGGCTCACACTCCTCTCACTGTGCTCATCAGGGAAAGGGGCTGCCCGGCTGATAGATTTACTGAAGAATGATTTTTTTTATGCGATTTTTGTGGGTGTCCCTTTTCTCAGGAAGTTTCTTTTGTTTTTTTTCTAATTTTTTTTGGGGTTTGGGTCTGAAAAACGTGGGTCCCCGCGCTGATTAATTCAAAATCCAAGTGGATTAAGCCAGTTCCTGTTGTATTCATTTATAAGAAACAGCGTTTTTTCAATACAAATACCTCTTCATTTTTGCTGCTCAATTCTATTGCGCATTTACTCAGGGGTTAATTAAGCGTTGTTTTGCTGGATGTGCTGACCCCATAGAAACCGTCTTTTTCAACGCACAAAAATCTATAAATGTTTTTGTAGCCTAATTCAGCAAGCAAAGGTGTAATACAACTGTATCTCTTGTTGTGTGGCGTTGAAAAACGAATTGTAACACGCTACAAAGCTACTATTTTGTGCGGTCATGCTTTGGGCGCAATTTACATCCAGGGTTAATTGAAGCTTGTTTTGATGGTGTGCTGACAAAAATTAACACCGTCTTTTTCAACGCCAAATTATATTATTTTTTCCTGTAGCCTATATTCCCAAGCAAGGTTAATTACAAAACTGTATCTTTGTTGTGTGGGTAGAAAAACACGCTATGTAACTCGCTACAAAGCTACTATTTTTCTGCGGCTCAATTCTTTTGGCGCAATTTACCATCCAGGGTTATTAAGCATTGTTTTGCTGGTGTGCTGACAAAAAATAAACCGTCTTTTTCAACGCCAAAATTATATAAATTTTTCCGGTAGCCTATATTCCAAGCAAAGGTTATTTACAACATGTATCTCTTGCTTGTGTGGCGTAGAAAAACACGCAATTGGATCACGGCTTACAAGTTACTTTTTTGGGCGGCTCAATCTTTGGCGCATTTACATCCAGGGGTTAATTAAGAGTTGTTTTGCTGGTGTGCTGACCCCAAGAAACCGTCTTTTTCAACGCAAAAATATAAACATTTTTCCTGTAGCCTAATTCATGTCCGAAGGTTAATTAAGCCTGTTTGTGCTTTTACATTTAGTAATACACACTCTGTGTTTTAAACGCCAATACAAGTAATTTTTCCTGGCCATTGGTGGAGCGCGATTATATATCCAAGGGTTACCCAAGCTTGTTTACTGGGTTCATTTGGAGTCAAAAACAGGGTGTATATTTTTCATATACAAATTATCATCATCAAACAGTGTCTATGCTTACATTTTAGAACAAACTGTATGTCAGACAGCAGAGGTGGCAGGCGCTGCACCTGCGAGTGGAATTGGCAAAAACATTCCTGGAACAGCCCATGTCACAGCACAGCAAGGGGACGGCGCAGCAGGGGTCACTGGTAACGGCCACAACTGCCGCTGTCATCTAGCGGCCGTGTGTTGTTCAGGCAACCAAGGGTTCTTGATTGGTTGACTAGGTCATCCTCGGCTTCCTCCCAGATGACAATTGAAAACCCCAGCCAAGAGTCGGTCGCGAACCTCAGACACAACCATTAGTTGGCTGGCCCGGGAGCGGGTCAGCGGCCTCACTGTCCTCAGCCCGCCTCTGTCCCATCCGGTTCCCTCAGCCAGAGATCTACAATGTGGTCTGGGCTCAGCGCCACTATATGCGAGATGAACAATTTGAGGGAGGGCACGTCAGCAGCTACTTGACAGCGAAGAAATTGGGGCCAATATCGCCTGCTTCTTGCAGTAGGCGGCAAAGTATAGATGTGGAGAGTGCATGGGGGTAATGTTGTGGTGAGGTCTGCCTCGGCATACCAAGACCGGTGATGAGGACAGCAGTGACGATGAAACACAAATAGAAGATGATGTAGCCAACCGCACTTGGGAGCGGGGAGGCAAGGGCATAAATCATCGTCAGGAGAAGAGGGCGTCAGCTTGCGGTCAAGGCAGCAGCGCAGCCATAGCAGTGGGTCGTGTGGCCGTCTAGTCAGCAGGATAGCAGCAGTGTGACGGTCGGGAGGCAAGCGGCCACGGGGGTAAAAATAACCCGCTTCGCAAGTCCAATGAAAGCTAGCGGCAAGGGCTCAGCGACGGCAGCGTCGGCAGTAGTCACTCAGTGCGGAGCGTTGGCGGTAAAATCCGATACTCGGCGGTGTGGCAGTTCTTTTGGCTAAGACACCGGAGGAGCCGAATATGGGTATATGTAGAATCTGTGGCAGAAAGTGAAGCGTGGCCAGGGAGCTAACGTTGGCTCCACTGGGCCCTGCGTCAACCATGCAGCGTCACCATCCGGTGGCCTGGGAGAAAACGTGGCTCGATGTGGGTGCGTCCATCCTGACCGCCGCAAGCTACAGCGCAGCAGCAGCGCCCAGTGGCACGCATGCCATTGCAAGCCAGTCAAGGCTCCATCACCTCTGCAGAAGGGTGCTGTTCTCTGTTGACATCATCTCCCGGTCCAGATGCTCCTGCTCCTCGCTCTCATGGCGCCAGCAGTCGTTCAGCGATGGCGATTGCAAAAGAGGACAAACAGTATGCGTCCAACCATCCTAAGGTGCAGCAGTGACCGTGTCCTGTCAAGTTGTTGGTATTGCAGTCCCTCCCTTTCCAAATGGGTGGAATTGACCATGTTCAGAGAACTAATGACTTGTGCGAGCCGAGATGGAGAGTTCCAAGCGTAATTTCTTTTCCCACCCCCGCCCCCCCGGCAGTACTAGCACTTCATAAATATGTAGAACAGAGGTGGGTCAGTCCTTGCGCTTATCGTTTGATACCAAGGGTGCACGGCAGCGCGGACGTCTGGAGCTGTAAAACTACGTCAGGGCCAGTACATGTCTTTACGGCCCACTGGGGTGAATGTGCTTCCAGACCAGGCACACCAACAACTTGGGACAGGAGACGCGCTTTCTCCTCCTCAGTTGTCAAACTGCTGCACCTGCGCCCAATGTCCGCTCCTCCTCCTCCACCACCAAACACCATCTCAGCTTCCACAAGTATCTGCTCCATCATACCACATGTGTTGGGCACAGCGGTGTCACACAGTGTCTACACCTGGCTTGCCTCGCGCGAACGAAGTCAGACAGGGGAGGAATCTGCTCCGCGTCATGCAGCAAGAAATCGATGTGTGGCTTTCTAGCGCCAACTGCAAATCGGAAACCATGGTGATGGACAATAGGGAGGACTTGGTGTCCGCGCTGCACGAGGAGGGATGGTCCATGCGCCCTGCATGGCGCAGGGTTCTAATCGGGTTGTAAAAAGGTTCCTGAAGTCTTCCACCGATCTTCAGAACATCGTAATGGCCAGGAAAACTGTGCATGCACTTTACCATTCGTACAAAGGCAGGAACACCCTCTTCGAGTTGCAGCGAGTACAGCCTCCCCCAAACACTCTGATATGCGATGTTTCCACCCGCTCGGAATTCCAGCCCTACCATGTTGGACCGTCTGTATTGAACAGAAGAAAGGCCATTAACGATTTTATGATGATTCCAGGCAGACAGAAGTACTCCCCTGTGTAACTTTGATGTCAGGCCAGTGGCAGCTCATGCTGTGACCCCTGCCGTTTGTTGAGGCCATTCGAGGAGGACGACGTTATTGTTCAGTCAACAGGACTACGGGATGAATAACGTCATTCCACTGCTTCATGTCCTGGAACTGATGCTGAAAAAATTGTCTGGGCAGGGGACTGGAGACGTGGCGACTACATCTCGTGCCACATGAGTCCGGTGGGGAATGAAATGGAGGAGGAGGAGGACATTGAGCAGAAGCATTGTCGGTGAAATGAGTGAATTTTATACCCAGGTGAATAAGAGAGGAGGAGCTGGAGCAGCTGGAGGATGTGAATGGAGATGAGAAGACGAGGCAGAGGTACCCCCAAGCACCGTGGCAGTATACAGTGAAATTGAGGCAGGGAGCCCCTCGGCGTCACTTGTGGAGATTGAACGCTGCTTGCTTATTTGCCTGGCTAGTGACAGCGACATAGTCAGCATCCGGCAGAGGGTTGACTTCTGGCTTCGCAACACTATTGGACCCTCACGACGGTCCAAAAGGGAGCCTTTTTCCCAGCTATTGTGTGGGAAGAACAAACTCAAATAACTAAGGGAAATCCTCCGTATCAGTTGGCGCTGCCTATATGTGCGGCATCGTCCCTCCTCTGACAGGTCTGACCGGGGGTTCCTCATCGCTCACGTACTACTGCCGCGGCTGCTGGGGGAAGGTGTGGGGAGTAGGAAGCCGTACCAGCTCATCAGTAGTATCACTAAGTTCTGGAGTCACTGATGCAGCTTCCTTCCACCCGCCTTGTGAGGTGGGCAGTCGCCGCAGCGAGCAGCAGGACTGGAGCAGTCCCTGAAACACAACAGGTTGTGGCCTACTTGGTCAGCACTCTGCCACCTCAGTTAGAGATCCGCTGGACTAATGGGCAGCAAAACTGGATGTGTGGCCGCAACTGCCGAGTTTGCAGTGGAGAAGCTGTCCTGCTTCCGGGCCAGTAGTGTGGAATCAGAGCGGGTGTTCAGTGCGGCGGGGGCCATCGTCTACCCCGAAGGAGATCCCGCTTGTCACGGGAATATGTGGAACGACTGACCTTTGTCAAGTATAAATCTGGCGTGGATCGGCCAGGATTTCCACACACCAATGCCTTAGGCATCAGACTGGGTTCAAACTACCTGCCAGCCACTATTCTGATGCCGCCACCCGCCTGATGCCACACATCTGCTGACAGTTTGCTGTCCAAAATGTGTGCGTTTACCTACCTATTTTACTATATCACCTGTATGAGAAGAATGTTTCAATAAAGAAAACGTCTATTAGAATACACTGGTCCAATCTTGGGTATGTTGTAAATTTCCACTTTTTTACCCTACAAATATATAACCCTATACTTGAACCTGCTATAGTATGATCACTGATTTAATACAACGCCAACATACTTATGGATTTCAGTGTCTTTGCCTGTCAGTGGAAAACTGACAGGAAGCCTATTTGAACTTGCCTCTGGCAGAAGCTAGTAGGTACTCACCCTTGGCATGCTATGGAAACCCATTGCAGTGGGTGAGAGTTCTGATGGTTTCATTTGAGGGTCTTCTCCCTCTGTCTAAACCCTTAGATGCATCATGGTTAGAGATGGGCGAATTGATTCTAACGAAGTGGGAGTTCGTTTTGAATTTCAGGAAACTTCGGTAGAAACGGAGTCGAACCTTTATGGGACTTCGGTGTGAACGAAAGTGTGCTTTTGATTGATAAAAATGGCTTGCGAGCACATGGCGCTACATGGGGCAAAGCACTCTGGGAGGAGAAGGGCATAGCCTGCAAGACATGTGCAGAGATGAAGCCAATCAGTGACCGGCGGGTTTATGTGACGTCCGCACTATATAAGTCCGGGCGTGACGCCGGGAGCTCACATCTCTTGGCAATGTATTGTTCGTTCCCAACTCAGATATGTCTACTGGAGAAAAAGGATTTGGCTGAAATTTCAGGGGTTTTACAGGTGTGCTCCTGCCCATGTAGGGTTTGTGGTTTTGTTAGCAGTGGAAGGATATTTTACACAGGTACAACATACTAAATCGTACAATATACGCACTTACATCTAACTGTAATTCAACCCATGTGGTCTCTTTGGCTATCTGTACAGAATGCAACCTCCAGTTATGTGGGGCATTACCACTAGGAGGTTGAAAAACCCGTGATCCTTCGAGCATCTTAACGATATCACTAACACTGCGATTCGATACTGATCCAATCTTTCCATGCATTCAGGGGTAAGTGCATGGAGGCAAGTTACAGTAGTTGGAGGGTTATGGGCATAGATAGGGTTGCTCAAACCTAAGCGTGTGGGGACATGAATCACATGTTACATTACAAGGAGGGCATTTTGGATTTTTGTTTTAGATACTGCTGCCCCTGCGGGATTAAATTCTAGAAAGGAGTGGATGTACACTATTTAGGGATAAATTGTTATCGTATTTTAGTATCTTTAGTCCGCAGGCTATTTTTCAAATTTCATATTTTTCATTTACATTTTCTGCTTTTCCACTAAGACAGTATGTACATCAGTAAAGTTGCATACTCTTTTGTACTATGAAGGCATTATCATTTTCATTCTATTATATGTCTTTCGTGATGTATAGAAGATTTTGTCATTTTCCGTGCATTTAAGCTTAGTTTACCCGGGTTTTATGTAATTGTGTTGATTTTAGGCACTCACGCTGCTTGCGTCCGTTCCCCCTTCCTCCCTTCCATACGATGCCGTCTGTCTTTCGTGCCGGTTCACGATGACAGATGTGGTCGCCGCCTTCCCGCTGCCATGGCGACGGGGGACGCCAAACCCTTGGCCTTTTGGCCTGGAGGGAGTCTCAGGTAGGGGGGGGGGGGCTGTCCTTGGCGACGGGTATGTACTTCCGTGTACAAGTTGGTTTTGTTTTCACATCGCCTGGGTACCGCTCACGTCGTTTTCCGGTTGGCGTTCCGGAAGCACGCGGGCTGTCTTGGAGATGGAGAATGGTCGCGATCAGGTGAGTGAAGTTGATTGACATTTGGCAGGGTATATAACGGTCTGTTCAATACTGAATTTATGCCATGACTAAGGGTGGTCTTCCACCTGAAACGCGTCGGCGTTCTTAGGGGTTTTTTCTCGTGTCTGCATTGCCATCTGGTTGCTTGTTACCTCTTATGGACTACAAATAAAGAAGTTTTTGCTACATCTGCCTTGGTAACGCTGTATTCATATCCTCTTGCCATTTAGTACTACTACGGTGGCCTAGCCGGGATACGTGGGAGGCCGCTTTGAGATCTGGGAGCTGGTTCATCTTTTTGTTTGTTGCTCTACATTTGTTATGCGGGCTAGAAACCGGTCTCCTCCTTGAATTTACATACGGCATTTTTTCAAGCAACCTAGATGAGCACAGACTAGGTGCCTTGTAAATATGGACATATCCAATTAGACAGCTTAAAGTCTGCAGCGGTATTCACAGGGATTATAATAAACAATGCACCAAAACCCCCAGATTTCTTTCCTAAATGCAAGGAACTTGAAAAGCTTAAGATTCAAGAAATTCGGACTTGGTGGGATCAAACCACCTTATCCAACTATATACAGAGGGATATGATACCTCGCGGCCTCCGCATCAAAAAAGTCCCCACTACTGTTTTTTCCAGCGAATTCACGTTGGAATGGAATGAAATCCTTAGTTCATGTTCCTTGAAACTGATGGCTCTCATTGTAAAGCATGAGGAGACTAAATTATCGCTCATATCTGCTGACATTTTAAAAACCGAGGAAGAACTTAAAGTTCTCACCGATTCCATCCAGTTTGAAAATGCCATGAAACAAATGGATACTAACATTGAAAAAATTGAAAGTTCTATCATGGAAATTAAGAAAAGCAAGTTCCAGAGGGACCTTCGTGATTATGAACAGGATGTTGTTTATGAATGGGGCAAGCGTAGATTTGATTCCTCTACTCCAAGGTCTATTTTGAAACGTCGATCATTAAGTCACAGGAGAGTCAGTTTCGGCTTCATGGACTCGGGGTCCAATACGGATACAAATATTGATTCAGCGGATGAAGCATCTACCAATACTACAGCACAGTCTTATCATCGACAACTTAAGATCAAGGGCAAACGAGGTCCAAAAAACGGGGCCGCCGCAAACGGGGAGGAAGGAAACATCGAAAAAAGCAAAATGAAAACGCGTCAAGCCCAATAGGTCCAATCCAGGACACAGGGTCACATGATGATTTAGATGTCCTAAATTTGTCCTCGTTGTCTTTGGATACAGCACAAATGAAAGTTCTTTCACTGGGTCTTAATTTTTGTTTACAGTCTGATTTTGATTTATTTTCTACTTTGAAAAATATTAATAAATTTGTTAGATCCCTTTACTTTAAGACCTTTTTTTGGTCCACAGAGCAGGACTTAGAGAGGGATACTGTAGAAACCGATTGTAAATTTGATTGTGATAGTGAGGCATTAAGTATCATGACCCCCATGGAACAAGTTACATTCATGACATTGCAGGAGCTTCACAGTCCTTCACCTACTTCTATCCATGCTTCGGATTCTTTGCTACAATCTTCTAATTTCAAGGTGTCTAATCCGGGATTTTATCCCATTCATTCTCAAACCCAAAGCATGGATCGGTTTCAAATGATGATAGAGCGGGATCTTAGGTCCTTGGCCACCACCGTGTCCTCCAGCCATAGAATTGCTAATCTCACCAGAGATGAACAAAATGCTATTGAACGTCTGAAGGAGAATTCTAACTTAATCATTAGAATGGCTGATAAGGGGGGCACGGTGGTGGTCATGGACAAAATGAAATACAATGAAACGATGCGCTCCATGCTCACTGACAACACCACTTATCACAAGCTCCCAAAAGATCCAACTTCATCCTTCAAAGTAGAACTAGATTCTCTTCTATTGGAAGGTTTGGCTCTGGGGGCTTTGTCCTTAAAACAAAAGGAATACATTTTGGTAGAATCACCCATTATGCCCATAATTACGGATTGCCAAAATCCACAAGGATATTGTGGATCCTCCCATGCGACCGATTGTTTCGGGTATTGGGTCTCTTTTTGAGAGACTATGCCAGTGGTTGGACAGTTTACTCCAGCCACTAGTCGCAGTCGTTCCGAGCTATTTACAGGACACTCGAGATGTATTACGCCAGTTACACAGCATGGTGTGGGAATCAGATATGGTGTGGCTTACTTGCGACGTGGAGTCGCTGTACACTTGCATACCGCACGACATAGCCCTCCACGCTCTCAAGTTTCATTTAACTATGCACAGTAACTATTCCCTGGAATTGTCAGAATTTATCATTATGGTAACAGATTTCCTAATGTCACATAATTTTTTTTCTTTTGAGTCTGACATTTTTCTTCAGGTGAAGGGGGTGTCGATGGGGGCGAAGTTCTCGCCTTCCTTGGCCAATTTGGTCATGGCTTGGTGGGAGTTCGCCTACGTCTACACCCCCGATAATCCTTTTTTGGCCCATTTGCGTTGGTATGGCAGGTACATCGACGACCTCCTATTTATTTGGGGGGGTGATGTATCTGCCATACCTTCGTTTCTTTTTTATCTCAACAATAATCCTTGCAACTTACGTTTTGTTGCACGGATTGGAGAGACCAGTGTACAATTTTTAGATTTGGTGCTTGTGGGCAAAACAGGTCATAACATTGTTACTAAAACTCATCGCAAAGCCACAGCAGGGAACACTATACTACATTATCGGAGTTACCATCCTGGACACACACGTAAATCTATCCCTGTTGGGGAAATGACTCGATCGATGCGTAACTGTAGTTCCCCCATAGATTTCAAGTGTGAACGAGAGGCTATTTATGGCAGGCTAAGTAGAAGAGGTTATCCAGCTTGGACCCTCAATCGTGCCTCAAAGATTGTCAATAACAAAACCAGGAGCCAACTGCTTTTCCAGAGAAGAAATAAGAGAGCTAATACTAATAATAAAAATGTTTTGGTACTTGATTACAACACCCAATTCTCAAAAATTAAAAATATAGTTCTCAAACATTTACCCATTTTACAGGAAGATTCAATTCTGAATGAAATTCTCGCAGATGGAATTCAGGTAGTCACCCGTAAACCCCGTACTCTTGGCAATGTATTGTCGTCCAACTCAGATATGTCTACTGGAGACAAAAGGAATTGGTTGAAATTCCAGGGGTTTTACAGGTGTGGCTCCAGCCCGTGTAGGGTTTGTGGTTTTGTTATCAGTGGCAGGATATTTTACAACAGTACACATACTAAACCGTATACTATCCGCACTTACATCAACTGTAATTCACACCATGTGGTCTATCTGGCTATCTGTACAGAATGCAACCTCCAGTATGTGGGCAGTACCACCAGGAGGTTGAAAACCCGTATCCTCGAGCATCTTAACGATATCACTAACACTGCGATTCGAAACAGATCCAATCTTTCCATGCACTTCAGGGAAGTGCATGGAGGCAATTACAGTAAATTGAAGGTTATGGGCATAGATAGGGTTGTCAAACCTAAGCGTGGTGGGGACACAAATCATATGTTACATGACAAGGAGGCATTTTGGATTTTTGTTTTGGACACTGCTGCCCCTGCGGGATTAAATTCGAGAAAGGAGTGGATGTTCCACTATTAAGGGCAAATTGTATCTCTTTACGTATCCTTTAGCCCGCAGGTATGTCTCAAATTTCATATCTTTCAATTGCATTTTTTGCTTTTCCCAAGACAGTATGTACATCAGTAATGTTGCATAATTTTGTACTATGAAGGCATTATATATTCACTCTATTAATATGTCTTTCGTGATGTATGGAGCATATTGTCTTTTTCCTTGCATTTAAAGTTTAAGTTTACCCAGGGTTTTAATGTAATTTGTGTTGATTTTAGGCACCACCTGCTTTTTCTTCCTTTCCCCCCTTTCCTCTCCCAACAAAGCCGTCCTGTCTCTCGTCCCGGTTTTCACGATACAACTTTGGTCGCTCCTTCCTGCGCCAAGGCACGGGGACCCCAAAACCCTTTTGGCCGTTTTCCCCGGGATGGCGTCTCAGGTTGTCTGGTGACGGGTATGCTACTTCCGGGGACCAGTTTGTTTTGTTTTTGACATTGCCTGTTACCGCCACGTTTTTTCCGGGGCGTTCCGGGAAGCACGCGGGCTGTCTTGGGATGGGAGGGGAGGGATCAGGTAGTAAGTTAATTCACATTGGCAGGGTATAAAAAGGGCTGTTCAATACTGAATTTACCCATACAAGGGGGGGTCTTCCCCTAAACCCCGGGGCGTTCTTGGGGGTTTTTTCTTGTGCTCATTGCCACCCGGTTTGCTTTTACCTCTTATGGACTAAAATAAAGAATTTTTGCTACATCTCCCTTTGGTCCCAGTTTTCATCTCCTTTTCCACCAGTATTACTACATTTTCCCCTACCGGGATACGTGCAGGCCGCTTTGGGATCAGGTGACGGGTTTTCATCTTTTTTTTGTTGCTCTACACCATACAACACACAGAATCACTTAAGACAGGGGGCCCAACTATCTCGTCTCAACACCGATTTTTCTTGCATGTGTTCCGAACCCAATAGACTTCGGGGTTCCCAAAAATGGACGAAGGGGCCCGAGCTGGCTCGTCAGACCATAAGGTTTTGTCCTGCCCACACCCATCGTCTATCGAGCCCTTCAGCACAGCTGAGAGTCATTACAGACAAACCATCCCTTTCCACAATAATGTGATCGTTGACTTTCATCAAGATGAATCAGGCAGGATCCTAGATTTTTGTGGCCCCAAAATTGCCGGGTCACCGATTTTTTTGCCAGTCTACTTCACATTCCTTTTTTCAAACAGAAATGGCCCCTCTTGAAAATTTTTTTTTAAAATATCATTTCTTACTGCAATTTTTATTCTTTTTTTCCCAACATTTTCATTTTGCTGGTTTTGCTTGGGGGAACTTAAAAGACAGAAATTTTTCTGACAACACCGTATTCCATTTACTCCCTTTACTTAAAAAGTTTGCTTGTCAATGGTTTTGAGGTCTGTTGCTGTGAGATACAGCAATAATCATGGTCCTTTGGAAAAAAAGAAAGTGACTTCTAATGGCATTTTCCCCCTAAATTTTTAAAAGGGGCTGAGAATCATATTTAAATTTTTTGGGGTCATTTTGCTGTGAGATACCCTATAATTATGGCCCTTTTGGGAAACAAAAAATTGGCTTCTAATGGCATTTCTCCCTCACAATTTTTTTAATAGTGGCTGAGAATCATATTTAAATTTTTTGGGGTCATGTAGCTGTAGATACAGAAATAACAGGGTTTTTTTAAAAACAAAAAGGGGGCTTCTAATGGCATTTCCCCCTCACAATTTTTAACAGGGGGGCGAGAAGTCTTTTTTATAATTTTTTTTGGGTCATGCTGCTTTGAAATCACAAAACTACGGGCCTTTTAAAAAAAAAAAATTTGTTTCTAACAGACATTTTTCTTCACAATTGCCCAAAATTTGGCTAAAGGGTCATGCTTTAAATTTTTTGGGGGCATTTTGCTTGACATAGCTATACTACAGGCCTATTCAAAAAAATGTTGTTTCTAACAACTTTTGTTCTTACAATTGACCAAAGTGGCTCAAGGGCAGCTTTAAAAATTTTTGGGGGGCTTTTTGCTGTGACATGCAGCAAACCCCGGTCCATTCAAAAAAAAGTTGTTTCTAACAGACATTTTTTTTTTCACAATTGTCAAAGTGCTAAAGGGGTGATGGTGCTGTCAAAAACAGGAATGGTAGGACACTGTTAATGGACACATATTGCAAAATACTTGTTTTTTCAAGATCTTTAACATACTACCCAATCCCTTATTGAACAACCCTTTTTTAATACAATAAAAAAAAGAGAAACAAAGACAGGGGGGGATTCCATCCTTTTTTTAAAAATTTTTTTTCTATAATTAAAGTACTAAAAAATTTGCATGTACAAAATACTGTTAAAAAAATTCCTCTGATTGTACAAGGAGGTACAGGAAAAATTGACCAGATGTAGGTTATTAAAGGGCTGGGGTATGGGCCGGACAAGAACAAATACAGAGACCTTTCCCCAGCACTTTAGTAAAAAGAAAAAAAGAAGCCAAAAAAGGGGACCTGGGTGAACAGGGGCGTTAACCACCAGTATTTTCCCAATGAAGCTCAAATTTTTTTCCACACTTCATACGAGGGGGAAGTGCTACCCCCGGGATTTACTGTGTACAGAGGAAGGCTGGATTCTCACACTTCCCCCTTCCGCACTCTGCTTCGCACACATTTTCTTTTCTGCTCACAGGGGGGTTTTAACCTCGTGTTAATAATACGGACGCCAGCCTGGGCTTTCACCGCACCCACTGTAACTCCCGGGGGGGGGGGGGGGGGGGGGGGGGGGGGGGGGGGGGGGGGGGGGGGGCGGGGGGGGGGGGGGGCTCATGCGTGGCCCCAAAAGGGATATCAATGTCCATTTTAAATAAATTTTGGGGGTTGAAAGACCCTTTTTCCGGGCCTTTTTTAATGGGGGGGGGGTCATGCGGTTTGGGGCTCATGCGTGGCCCAGGACAGGGATATCAATGTCCAGTTTAACTAAAAGTGGTTGAAAGACCCTTTTTCCGGCACTTTTTAAATGTGGGGGGTCATGCAGGGTTTGGGGGTCATGCTTGGCCCGGGCAGTAAGTCAATGTCCATAAAAAAAATGGTGTTGAAAGACCTTTTTTCCGGGACTTTTTTAAAAGTGGGGTCATGCAGGTTTTGGGGGCCCTGCGTGGCCCAACAGGTATATCAATGTCCATTAACTAAAATGGTGGGTTAAAAACTCCTTTTTTTTTTTTTTTCCCGGGACTTTTTAAAATGGGGGGGCAGGCCCGGTTGGGGCTTTATACTGTGGCCCCCGGACAAAGGTATAGTCAATTTTCCAGGAAACAAAATGTTGGTTGAAAGCTCCTTTTTCGGCACTTTTAAATGTGGGGCACAGTTTTGGGGCTCATGCGCGTTCCAACAGGGGTATTCAATGTCCATTCAAGTAACATGAGGTTTAAAACATACTGCCTTCTGCACTTTTTAATTTTTGGGTGATGCAGGGTTTTAAGGGGCAGGCTGTGGTACAAGACAGGGGAAATAAATGGTCGTGACTTTTTTTTCTGTGCTTTTTAACCTAAGTTTTTGCCTAAATGTAGCACGTATCCTTTTTACTTTGTGGATGTTAATTTCAGCTTCTCCAGCCTTGTTTGGGTGTAATAATGAAGGGGTTTTTGCTCTCCCATAGACTTTTAAGGTCATCCGCAAATCGACCTCACTATCGAAAAACCTTATCGTAGCGGCCCACTACGACTATCGATCGATCTCGATAGCCAACGCAATCGCTCAAAACTTTAAAGTGAATATTTTGGCCCGAAAGGGTTTACAAGGTGAACGAAAGCACCCGAGAACCACACCACCAAAATCAGCCAGGGGCTCAAACATTGCCTAAAAATTTAGCAAACCCCACGCAAAGGGCCCGAGCAATGATTGTCACTACATCTCCGCTGACAAAGCTGCATTGGCAGAAAAGGCTTCAATTTTCAAAGCAGTATCAGAATTGGATCTCCACTGATTGGCAGGATGAATCACCTTTTCTGTTTAATTGAACAATCGATCGTATATTGGCGTGTTAAGTGGAAAACATCGGAGAACAAACACCCTGCAACCATTGCTGGGAGAACACAAACTGGTGGTGGCAGCATTATGGTCTGGGAAATACTTTTTGTGGCCTTCTCTGGGCCCACTCAACTGATCAGGGTATGAATTAATCCTAGCAGAGCACGCACACCCATGTATGCTGATTGTCTTTCTTGGAGCAGAAGCGATCTTCCAGCAAGACAATGTGACATGGCTAGAAATGTCCAACTTTGGGTGGAAGGGCATGCCTAAGAACTATCCTGGACCTATTATTCCCCAGACTTAAACACAATTGAGCATCTGTCGGACCACCTTATTCATCACATTGGCTCTATGAATCTTCTCCACACACCATCCAGCATCTGTGGGACCACCTTGATCATTGTGTTGGCTCTATGGATTCCCCATGCACTGTTCAGCAGCCGTGGTATGCAGTCAGCTTGGCTCCAGATAACTGCAACAATCTACCAGGACCTTATTGATTCCCTTCCTACTGTCCATTCTGCACACAGCGTTTACTCTGAACATTACCTGAGGGTCATAATAATGTGTCTTGACTATGTAGATACATCAGACTGCAATGGTGATTCTGGTAAAAAGCCATCACACTATACACTGATCTAGAATCTAATATAAAGGCTGAGCTTTGGAGATAGCAGTGTCCATGCAGTTTCTTGACAGTATCATGAGAAAAGTGATGAGCTTGCTAGTAAAAACATCAGTAATGTACAGTTGAAACCATAAGTTTACATACACATGTTTTTCTCACTGTCTGACATGAAATCAGAATAAACCTTACCCGTTTTAGGTCAATTAGGAACCATAATTTATATTTGCCAAACACCAGACTAATGAGAGTGAGAGAATCTTTTAAGGCATTTTTATTACTTTCTGCAAAGTCAAAAAGTTTCCATATATTTCATAAGAATTTGGTAGCATTGCCCTCAAACTGTATACTTGGGTCAAATGTTTTGAATATCCTTCCACAAGCTTCTCACAATAGTTGGTAAGGATTTTGGCCCATTCCTCCTGACAGAACTGGTGTAAATGAACCATGCTTCTAGGTCGCCTTGCTCGCACCTGCCTTTTCAGCTTTGCTCATAAATCTTCAATAGGATTGAGATCAGGGCTTTGTGATGGCCACTCCAAAACATTGACTTGGTTATCCTTCAGCCACTTTGTAACCAGTTTGGCAGTATGCTTCGGGTCATTGACCATTTGGAAGAACCATTTCTGTCCAAGCTTTAACTTCCTGGCTGATGTCTTGAGATGTTGCTTCAGTATTGCCACATAATCTTCTCTCCTCATGATGCCATCTGTTTTGTGAAGTGCACCAGTATCGCCTACAGCAAAACAACCCCATAACATGATGCTACCACTCCCGTGTTTCACATTTGGGATGGTGTTCTTAGGCTTCCAAGCTTCTCCCTTTTTCTTCCAAATGTAACAATGGTTTTTATGGCCAAACAGTTCAATTTTAGTTTTATCAGACCACAGGACATTTCTCAAAAAATGTAGGTCTTTGTTCCTTTGTGCATTTGCAAACACTAACCTGGCTTTTATATTTTTCTTTTGGAGTAATGGCTTCTTCCTGGCAGAGTGGCCTTTCATCCCATGTTGATGCAGTACTCGTTTCACGTGGAAATGAACAATTTACCAGCTTCCCCGCCAGATCTTCAAAAGGTCTTTGTTTTTGTTCCTGTTTGATTTGCAAATTCAGACCAAACCACTTCTCTTTGAAACAAAAAACCTTCTCCCCCTGAGAGGTATGATGGCTGGACATTCCATTTTTTTGACTTCGTGTAAATTGTTTGTACAGATGAACTTCGGGTATCTAAAAATTCCCCCCCAAAGGGATAACCGGACTTATCAAGTCCCCAGTTTTCCCCCTGATATCTTGACTGTTTTCTTTAGACTTTCCCATAATGTTACACACAGAAGCAATGTATCTCTGGTGTGCATTTAAAAAAAACATTCACAATGTGTTTTAAGAAATTTTAACTCAATGATTTTTAATTAACCTATTAAAGCTTCCAAAGACATGCACATCATATGGGTATCCAAATTGTTTAAAAGGCACATAATCCTTGTGTATGGAAACTTTTGATTTGCAGAAACAAAAATATGCTTCAAAAAAATTTTCTCCTCTTATTTCTGGGATTTGGCAAATATAAAAATTTTGGTAATCTGATTGACCTAAAAATGGGCAAGGTTTATTCTTATTTCATGTCAGTTATTGAGAAAAACATATATATGTGTCTTTTTATACAGTGTATGTAAACTTCTGGTTTCAACTGTAGCTTGTGTCTAGAACAAGAATTAAACCGCACCCTATAGTTTTACAAGTAGATTAAAAATATTTAGCCTTTGATTGTTGTAAGATTAAATCAACCCCACCTGGCACTGTCTGGGAAACCGTACAAGAGTATACATGGTTGGTTTGATGTGAAACAGACTTGACTGTGAACGGCTGATATAGCTAGCAAAAAAATGCAAACAGGAATCAAAGGGCGACATCTATGAATTCGCCTTCGCCCTTTTTTTCACTATATTGCCGTTTCTATAGATGTATGAACAGATATACGGCGAAACTTGCCGCAATGTGCGCCTGATGACACATTTAAGTTTGGTGCAAAACTACCATACAAAGTTTGGCGCATAACACTCTATGCGAGAATTTTGAGTGTTATGCAGCAAAAATGTTTGCCACATAACACTTTCATTCATACTGTCATATTATACATTCCTCTATATCTATTTAGAACTGGTGTGTCTGCGCTAAGTTACAAAAATTACGCATGCAAATTCATAAATGTCACCCAAAGTTCTTAATTTTAAATAGAAAAATGGTGGTAATCAAGAATACCTATCAGCAACAGAGAAGACAACTCCCTGGTTGCGCTATAAATTGATCAGAAACATTTGATAATTGATACCCAAATGATGTCCTGGCAGACAATTCAAATGCTCCATCCCACCCAATAAACTACTTGTTGAACTTGGCCATACGGCTTGTTGTTAATAAATGGGGCCAAATTTGGTCCATATGAGATTTTCTAAAAAAAAAGCGAAACCCGGGGAATCAATATTAAGTTGCTTTTCCATATTAACATCTACTGTGTTCTGGTAAAAAATAAAAATGTAAAATCTGCAGAAATTTTTAAACTTCCTTTCTGCTTTCATTCCTGTGAAACACCTAGAGGGTTAACAAACTTCCTAAATGTCATTTGTGGAGATGTCTAACACACAGGGCCCCTCACACTAGAACTGGCCTGGTCCCTAAAAAAAATCTGCAATGCAAATTTTCTTGAAAAAGGGAAAAATTGCTTCTAAATTTATAAGCCCCCTAGTGTCCTAAAAAATAGGACAGGATTTGGACAGGATTTTTTCCTGCAGCTACCGGGGACTTCGATGGGGTCCCCTGTTGCTCCAGGCTATGCAATGCTGGAAAAACAATATATTTTTTTCTTCTAAATACCATGCAAATATTATAATATGGCATCGCTATGTCGACGATGGGTTCCTTATCTGGCGAGGAACTCAACAAATGTTCCAAGAGTTTTTACAATATATCAATGGTTTGCTTCGTCTTATTAAATTTACAGCACAAGTAGAATATGAAAATATTGAATACCTAGATGTGTGGGTGATGAAGAAAAATATGAGGTTAGAAACGTTTATTTTCTAAGGAAATTGATCGTAACAATTTGTTGCATCGTAAGAGCTTTCATAACCCTAGGATCTTTAAAGGTATTTTAAAAAGGGGAATTGATAAGAGCCAGACGTATTTGTTCAAATGAAGAGATGTGGACAAATAGTAAACAAAAAATTCTGGAAAAATTCAAGAAACGAGGTTATAATCATGAGGAATTGTAACGGAGGTGGTAGTGGATCCTCTGGACCACCACAAGCGATGGCGTAAGCTACGCCAGTGAGCGGAGTCTTAGTAGGTCCGGTTTTCACCAGAGCCCGCCGCAAAGCGGGATGGACTTGCTGCGGCGGATTACTGCCAGGTCGCTACCCCTGACGTGACTTGCTTGCGGTGGCAGCCGAGGTGTTGCGCGGTACAGAATCGTGAAGCAGGCTCGTAGTCGGGACAGGCAGAAGGTCAGTGCCAGGTGGCAGTGGTTCGTTTGTCGGGGAGGCAGAAGGTCCCGGACCCGGCGGCTAAGGTTCGTGGTCAAAGGACGTAGGGCAGAAGGTACGGTTTCACCGGTAAACAGAACAAGACACTCTGGAACGCTTCCTCTCCCAGGGACAGGGCATTATCGATTCGGCAATGTGCCCAGGAAGGGGCAGAGCTTAAATAGGGTCAGCACCAGGTGAGACCAATCACCTGCGTGCTGTCTCCTTAAATTTCCCTGCAGTGCCGCGTGCACGCACTCGGCCGACAGCAAGAGCACGCGCCGGGACGGACACAGGAGCGAGGAGAGGTAAGTGGGATCCCGAGCCGCCGGGGTGTCCGCAGCCCGAGCGCTGGCCTGCGGCACCGGCCGCAGCAGGAGACGCTGTGGCATTGCGGGTGTACCTGTGACCCGACACGGGGGTTGCAGGGACACCCGTAACAGCACCCCCTCCCCCTTTGGCCTCCCCCTCTTTCTGGCCCGCATAAACCTAGGCAAGAGACCCCGATCCAGGATGTTCTCCTCCGGCTCTCACGACCTTTCCTCCGGCCCAAACCCCTTCCAGTCGACAAAAAAAAATCGTCTCCCCCTAACCGTCTTCATGGCCAAAATTTCTTTGACGGCAAACACATTGGTGGAGTCAGCTACGGGAGACAGGGGGATCACAGGCCGAGAGAATCGGTTACAGATGACCAGTTTCAGTAGGGAAAACATGGAAAGGGGAGTTTGGGAATGCGCCTGGTCGGAGGGAGCCGGAGCTTGTGGGCCACTGGATTGATGCGCCTGAGAATTTCAAAGGACCTAAAAACGGGGGACCCAGCTTGTAGCTGGGGATTTTAAAGCGGACAAAACCTGCAGACAGCCAAAACCTTATCCCCGGAGCAAAGGAAGGAGGGGTCTTCTTTTCTTGTCCGCTTGGACCTTCATACGGGCCGAGGCCTGGAGCAGGGATTGGCGTGTCTCCTTCCAAACGGCAGATAGGTCGCGGACCAGACTATCCACCGCAGGGACATCGGAGGAGGCAGAGGGCAGTGTAAGGGGTGGGCGAGGATGCCGACCAAGACTAAGAAAAGGGGGACGCCCCAGGGGAAAATAAAAATCAGAGAATTATAAAAAAGCCTGCCCATGGCACGACCAGACCAAAAATTTTGTCTTGCGGATAAAAAGGGGGAGAAGGGTCCCCAAGACTTGGTTCACTCTCTCCACTTGTCCTTTTGTTTGGGGGGTGGTATGCGGAAGGGGCCCAGTTCCACTTGAGGAGAAAAAACAGAGGCCTCCCCAAAATTTTGAGAAAAAATTGTCTCCCCAATCCAGACAATGTGGAGGGGGGAGTCCCATTAGACGGGAAGATATTTTTAAAAAATAGCGGGGAAAGTCGGGGCAGAAGGGAGACCGGGGGCAAGGAAATGAATGTGAATTTTTGAAAAACGGTCTGACCACCCAGATAACCCTTATTACCGTAGAGGGAGGCAGATCGGTGAGAAGTCCATGGCAATTGGCCCCCAAAACTGTTAAACAGGCAGGGCTGCAGCAGACCCGTGGTTTGGTGCGGGGGGGCTTGTTGCGAGCACAAATTACCGCCTCAACAATTTCCCTTCACGCTTGGAAAATCCCACCATAAAAAAAGGGGGAAAATCAAGAGGGACGACCTTCGAACCCCCCTGGGTGTCCGGCAATTTTTTTTTTTGAACAAATGTCCCAGTTCAGCACCCTCTTCCCGGGAGTGATACATCTTCCCCGGAGGTGCGCCGGGAGATTTGCGGGACCCACGGTATCAGCGTTTGGGGTACAATTGCTGGGGCTTACCCTCCTCTTCTCCGCAATAGAGGCACGAGAACAGGGCATCCGCTTTGACACTTCTCTGCCGGTCAAAAGTGTATAATAAAATTGAAACGGGAAAAAAACAGTGACCACATGGCTTGGCCCCGGGTTCAGCCACTGAAATTGTTTGGAGGGAAAAAAGGAGGTTTTTGTGATCGGTAAAAGATGTTGACGGGAAAGCCGAGGCACCCTCCATAAAGGTGGCCCCCTTTTCCCCAAGGCAATTTTTGGGCCCCCCCAAAACCCCCCCCAAATCACCGAGGGGTTAATTTCTCTAGGGGGGGAAAAGGGTTTTTTAGAGAAAAAACCCGCAGGCCGAATCTTGCCCTTAGTCCCCTTTTTCTGGGGGGAGAAACTGCTCCAGCCCCCCCGGGAAGGGAGGCGTTTTCCCCCGGGGAAAAAAGGGGGCACCCCAGAAACCAGAGGGGATAAAAACCATGTTTTAAAACCCGAAGGCCCCTTTTTTTTTGGAAAAGGCCTCTTGGGCCCGGGGCCGGTGGCCAAAGCGGGGGGGTTTGGAAAGTTTCCTGTTTGGGGCCATTTTTGGGAGCGGGCCCCAAAACTTTTGAGAAATAAAGGGATGAATTGCCTGTAATAGTTCGAAAACCCCCAAAAAAAACGTTGGATGGCCGAAAAACCGACAGGCCCAAAGGCCATTTGGGAGGAGGGCCGACATTTTGCGGGGTTTTAATCTCAGCCCCCTTTGGTCCGAGTTTATTTACCCGAGGAAGGGGAAGGTGTTTCGGGGGAATTTGGCACTTTTCCATTTTGGGCGTAGAGGGGGTTTCTCCCCGAAAGTCCCCGGGGTTTCAAAAAACCTGGGGTACAGGGTGACGGGTGGGCCCCCGTTTAAGGGTGAAAACACCAGGTTTGTCGTAAAAGGGTTGACAACAAACCTACATACAGGGGATCCCAAAAAAGTAAATTAAACAAACTCCGGGAAAGACTGCGGGGCTTTTGATGGGCCCCAAAGGGCCCTTCACAAAAAATACTCAAAGTGCCCATCACGAGTTTTTGAAGAGGGTCTTCCCCCCTTGTCCCCTTTTCTCGGATCCAAATGGGGTTTTGTGGGCCCCCCCGCAGTTCTAGCTTGGGGAAAAGCTTTACTCCCCCGGGGACGGTCAAAAAGTTAAAGTAATCGTGGCTTTGGAAAACCGGTTTTTAAATGGTGATCTTTTTTAAAGCCGCGGTAGTCAATGCCCCGGTCGCAGGGACTTATTCTTTTTCTCCACAAAGAAAAAACCCCGGGAAAACCCCGGGGGAAATTTAAAACTTACGGATGAAGCCTTTCTAAAGGGGTTTTCTCCTTTATGTAGGCCGAATAGCCTAAGTTTTCGGGTTTACAGGAGTGGGTAAAACCCTCCCCGGGGGGTGGAAAGTCCCAGGCACCCGGTAAATTTAGGAAAAAAATCGTTGGGGAAACGATGGGAGGAAGATCTCCGTTGCTTTCTCAGAGAAGACTCTTAAAATCCTGGTAGGCTTGTGGAAAAACCGGGACAGTGGCTTGGGGCTAAAGAAAAAAGAAGAGGGGCGCACCTGGGAGGTGCCACAAGACAGCCGAGACTGGCATCTCGCCCCCCAACCCGCAAGACTTAAACCCCGTCCCCCCAAGTGGGAGCATGGGGGCCCCACGCTGCAAGCCAGGGAAAAAGCCCCAGGAGGACACCCGGGAAAAAGGGGGGTTTAGCACGAAAAAAAATGCGATTTCTTTTTTGTTTAGAGCTCCTACTTTGTAGGACCACCGGTTTCCTGTCCGAAAGATGATGGGGTAAATTTAGAACTCGCTGGGAGACAACGCGATGCCCAAAGGGGTTTGGGGTCAAAGTAAACCCCCCGAGAGACGATATTTGGGCCCCCAAAAACCCCCCACCCACCCCCCAAAAAAAATTCCCGGGGACCCCCCAAAAACCCCCCCCCCCCAAGAAGGCACCGCCCCCCTTTAAACGAACCCCGGGAAATTTGGGTTTTTTGACCAGAACTGGCAGCAAAAAGCCGAGGGAGGGTTGCCAAAACCTAGGGACGCTTCTCCAAACAAACCCCTATGGCAGCGTTTCCTGGGTTTTGGGCGAACGGAGGGGGCCCAACCCCCTGAGGGGGATGTTCGGAACTGCCGCATAGGGGCATGGGTTTTTGCCCTCCGTCTCGAGGGTCAACTCTTGGGGAAGTAAGGGGGGCCTGTCCCCCCTTGCATTCCCTCTCCGGGGTTGGTTTGAAAGGAGGCGGGAGGGCCAAAAGGAAAACCCCTTTTGCAAGACGGGGTAGACGGGGGGTTTTCGGATGGGGTTCAGCTTTTGGCGGAGTTTCCTCCCCGTCTCCCGGAAAAGGGAATTGTCAACCCGGGTTTCGCCAGGGTTGGGTTTTTGGAGTCACTTAAGGAAGAGGGAGGGTCCCGGGTGGCAAAGGGGAAACCCTTTTAAATCTGGTTTCCCGAGGCCCTTTTTTAAAAGGTGGCCCCACAAAGTCATAAATTCCCGGGGCGGGTTCCCGAAGCAAGTGTGGGGAAATCGCATGGCATTCCCCCCGGGACGGGGGGTTTCCCCTTGGGGAAACCCAGAAAAGCGGGTTGGGCAGCAAAAGAAAGGGCAGGCTCTTCGAAGCCCTGCGGAACTCCTGCGGGGAACGTAAAATAGATCAGCAGTGCCCGGATCCCCCTTTCGGCCCCGGGGGGGGTTCGCCCAGGGCCGGGGTTTTTTTCCCCGGAAAGAGAAGACTGACCACAAAGGGCAAAAACCTTGGCCCTTTTCGGAGGGGGAATTTGCCCTTTCCCCAAAAGTTCACGTGGAGGGAACACTGGTGAAAAAGCCCTGAAGGTTTTTTGGGTCTCCATCAAATTTCTTGGCATAGAAAAACGGGAGTTTAGGACCGGGGGACATACCCCGGAGCGACTGCCACAGAAGGCGCCTTGGCAGCCGATTGCTGTTGCGGGCCGTACAAAGGACTCCGGGCATCAAAAAGGGGACAGCGGTTATGCTGTGCCTGTTGGGGAAATTTTGCTTCACTGTTGGGCCCCCGATGGGGGTTTTTGTTTGGTGGTCGGGAGACGCTGGGCGGGGGAAACCTTTTGGGGGTCCAGGGCCCCAAAACGAACTGTAAGGGAAAGGTTTTTAGTGGATCCTCTGGACCACCAAAAAGCGATTGCGAAGCCACGCCAGGGAGGGGAGTCTAGGTGGGTTTTTTACCAGGGGCCCGCCGCAAAGCGGGATGGATTTTCCCTGCGGGGGATTACTCCCCGGGTTCGCTCCCCCCTGACGTGACTTGCTTGCGGGGGGCAGCCGGGGTTTTTTGTGCTTTTATAGAATGTGAAGCGCCTCGTATGGGGGACAGCAGAAGGTCTTGCAGGCGGCCCAGGGGTTTTCGTAGTGGGGGGAAAAGGGCAAAGGGTTTCCGGGAAACAGGGGGGCAAAGGGTTCGGGGTTCAAAGGAGGGAGGCAGAAGGAAGGGTTTAAAAACGGTAAACAGAAAAAATACATTCTAAAAACGCTTCCTCTTTAGGCACGGGGCACTATTATTCGGCAATGTGCCCGGGGAAGGGGGGCCAGAGCTTAAATAGGGTCAGAAACCAGGGGGGACCAATCACCTGCGTGCTGCCCCCTTAAAATTTTCCTTTGTAGTGGCCGGCGCCCCAAAGGCCCCCCCCCCCCGGGCCAAAACAGAAGGAGCGCGTGGGGGAACGGACACTGGAGGAGGCGGGGTAAAGGGGGATCCCGGCCGCCGGGGTTCCCCCAAGCCTGCCCGTTTGGGCCTGCGGCCCCCAGCCCCCAGCAGGAACGTTTTGGGGTTGCGGGGGGTCCCTGCGACCCCCCACGGGGGTGCGGGGACACCCTTTAAACGGGAAATTATGAAAGGTTGCAGATCAGGTGTCCAAATATAAAGAGATGACTTATTGAAAACAAATGTAAAATCTAAAAAAGATAGAATTATGTTTCTACCTACATATGACAGACATGCGAATATGATTAGGAGAGTTATTTCTAAACATTGGAAAATATTAAACGGTGATCCTAAATATGGTGGGTTGTTTAAAGATCTCCCATTGTTTGTGTTTAAAAAAGGACGTACAATAGCGTGTTAGCATCTCCTCAACTATCCCATCTGGGAGAATTTCTGGATTAACAGAGGCGGAATGCTGGACTATCCATAAGTATACCACTATGATTATTTTCTATTACTCTTACATTTTAAATGTTTCCTAGAATGTTGGACGAATCGTTGTGATAATAAATGTTTATAAAATTCAAGAAAAGCAAAAAGTCTACCATTGTCTACATACTAAAAAATAAAAATACATTTAAAAAATGTCAACTATTTGTGTGGTATATCTATCTGCCATACACAAAGAAATTTGAAATGGCAAATTTTTCCAAGTTTTCATAAAATGTACCATATATACTCGAGTCACTGTCGGTGCTCGGGCGCTGTGAAAGCCCGGGCGCCTACAGGGGCACTTCACCTGTACGTGACTCCTCTGGGTACTGCATACAGCTGAAGACCGAGTTAGCTGACAGCGTCCGGGTGCTGCTGTGGCCCGTGCACTGTCAGCGATCTGTGCAGCTGTATGCGACTACTGAGAGCGCATACAGCCGAAGATTCTATAGTGGAGCAGAGAGCGAGTGATCCCTGCTCCACAATAGAACGCCGGAAGGCCGCAAGCAGACATGCGGCAAAACGGAGTCTCCGGCACAGGCAGCGCGTGATGTCATCACGCTGTCTGCGCAGCCTGATGACATCACACCTCCTGTGCCAGAAGACGGCGCGCGCCCAGGAGTCGGAGCAGCGAGGGCGGGAGGTAAGTGCTTGAATTTTTTTTTTTTAAAACAGCCCTGCCTATAACCTGCTTATGGGGGAACATATATTTGCCTATAACCTGCCTATACCTGCCTATAGTGACATATACCTGCCTATAGGGACATATACCTTTCTATGACCTGCCTATATTTGCCTATAGGGACATATACCTGCCTATAACCTGCCTATGGAGGAACATATATTTGCCTGTAACCTGCCTATACCTGCCTATAGGGACATATACCTGCCTATAACCTGTCTTTACCTGCCTATAGTGACATGTACCTGCCTATAACTTGCCTATAGTGACATATACCTGCCTATAACTACCTATAGTGACATATACCTGCCTATAACCTGTCTATACCTGCCTATAGAGACATATACCTGCCTATGAGGGGGACATATAACTGCCTATAACTTGCCTATAATACCCTATAACCTGCCTATGAGGGGACATATACCTGCCTATAATAGCCTATAACCTGCCTATAGGGGACATATACCTGCCTATACCTGCCTATGGGGGACATATACCTGCCTATCGGGAACATTAAACTGCCTACACCTGCTTATGGGGGACATTTTTATTTTTGAAATTTACCAGTAGCCGCTGCATTTCCTACCCTAGGCTTATACTCGAGTCAATAAGTCTTCCCAGTTTTTGGTGGCAAAATTAAATTCCTTGGCATTTAGGTCGGCTTATACTCGAATATATACAGTAGATTTATTTTACAAATACAAACAAGGACTGTATCAACCAAAATTTATTAATAACTTAAATCACAATGTGTCACAAGTAAAATATTCTTTAAATCACATAGATAGGTAAAAGCATTAAAAGTTATTCCCACATTAAGTGACAGATTTGAAGAAAGGTGCTCTGTCATAGAGGTCAAAACTGCCCCCATCCTTAAGGGGTTAATATTCTATCTGCACAAAAATAAAATTTTTAAATAGGGTATCAATCACACAGTTATATATAATGCGCCATGCTGGCAATACAGCCAATTGGTGATGCTACTACTGTGCATAGCTTTTTTTGTATTCTGTTGGGAACTGCCATTTAAGCTTCTGCTGGTATGGGAGGTCAATTTTGGTGTTGCACATTTAGAGGGTGCTGGACAGCATGCCCAATTGCATAGTAGTGGCATCACAAATTGGCTGTAACAACAGTGCGGTGCAATATACATTACTGTATGATTGACACCTTATATAAAAAATTTATTTTTGTACAGGTATGATATTAAGGTAGCCGCTCCCCTCTTGCATAGAATGCGTGTGAAGGATTGCCTTTTAGTAGTTTTGCACATGTAGAACCCTTCTATATGGTATTGTATCCAAGGCCGTCTTTACAGCACTATGGGCCCCTGGGCAGAGCTGTGCACTGGCCCCCCTTCCCCACCCAAAAAAAAAAAAAAACACAACTGCTCACAGAAACAAATATATACATTACTGCTAACAAACTTATGACCTTCAACACCACCATTTAGCAGCTCAGATCACCATTACATGACAGACTACAGCACTGATCGAATATAGAAGCAAAATAACCCTCGAAATCAGGGACTCACAAGAGACGTCCTATCTGATCAGTCGTTCCTTGAATCGTTCTTTTTCCTCTCCTTCTGTCCAGACCACCATGACACCTTCTTCCGGCCGCAACTCGTCCCTGCAGAATGTAACCCACAAACTTCTTAGAATCCTTTTCCTACATGTGTTATGGACACCCCCATTAAATAAATAGGTAGTAATGTTACCCACCATTGAGTAGGTAGTATGTAGACCCTAGTAGATAGGTATACAGCTCTTTGTAGGTACATATGCTGCCCCTGTAGGTAGGTTTACAGCCCCTGTAAGATGTATGGCCCCTTTTATATAGCCCCCTGTATGACTTATGGTCCCAGAAGAATATAGCCCCCTGTATATACCCCCTATAGTATATGCCCCTTTACATAGCCCCAATTAAATACGTTCCCTTTATACAGACCCTTTTTGTATGCCCCCTTTATATAGCCCCCTGTAGTATATACCCCCTTATATAAATGCCCCCTGTAGCCTATGCTCCCTGTAGCCAGTGTCCCCCTTGTAGCCAGTGTCCCCATTGTAGCCAGTGTCCCCCTTGTAGCCAGTGGCCCCCTGTAGCCATGTCTGCCCCCTGTAGCCATGTCTGCCCCCTGTAGCCAGTGCCTCCTGTAGCCAGTGCCCCCTGTAGCCATGTCTGCCCCCTGTAGCTGCCCCCTGTAGCCATGCCCCCTGTAGCCATGTCTGCCCCCTGTAGTCATGCCCGCCCCCTGTAGCCATGCCCACCCCCTGTAGCCAGTGTCCCCTGTAGCCAGTGCCCCTGTAGATTAAATAAAACTATTAAAAAAACTCTTACTTACCATTCCGCGCTCCCTGCTGTGGTCCACGCTCCGGGAGCTTGTTTCCGGCGTGAGCGGCGTGACATCATCACGCCCGCCTACGCCGGGATGTTGCTGCCGGTATTTCCTAGGCTGGAAGCCTGCGGGACTGCCGGCCGAGGATATACAGTGGCACAGGAGGGGATGACATCATCTCCTGCACTGCTTAAAGACGCGGCGGGTCCGGCGGGTCCGAGGCTGTGGGGCCCCCGGGCCGGCGCCTACCTGGCCGAATGGAAAAGACGGCCCTGATTGTATCTGCTCTGAATCCTATTGGGAATTGGTTTCTGACCTGCCCGAAGTAAATAATCAAGGCTCTATTCTTTTGTGATTTCTATTTAATTTTTGTCCCTTTTTTTCTGATGGTGGAATGGAGGTGAAATCAAGGAGAAGTTTTGGGTAAAGGTAATCTGTTCACAGCCCCTTAAATTCGTTTACTATATAGGTGACACAGTTAATGATTAAACATAACTTTGTTGCTGCATAGTTGAACAATTTAAGTTTTAATTCATCATATGTCGAATGCTAATTGAATATCAAGTATCTTGTAGACTATCAAGTGTCCTTTGTTCTCAGCTGTAAACCCTCCACACTCCTCCGCTTTGGATGCATATGCTGCAGTGGACCACTAGAGGAATCATTCTAAAGCCACATGAGCCATAGTTAGAATCCTCTGGTTTGTTCTGGGAGGATACAACAATTCAAGTCTCTCCATGGAATATGCCGAGGAGTAATCCAAGCTTATAGTGGTTTTCTACTTGGAGGGGAGGGGGATGTTTCACATGCTGTTTTCCTCTCCCTCATAAGCTTCAAAATTCGGACCATTATGGCTGACTCACTTTTTCAGTCCATCAGTGAGTCAGGTCCAGTTTCAAGCAGAGGAATGAGGGTCAAAGGTGGCACATTTACAAACAAGAGTCATGACTAACTACTACCAGGAGGCGATGGAGAGTGATGGAGGGCAGCTATGTCCGGGTGCTTCAGGCACCAAGTGCAGTGTTTGCAGACACACCGAGGCCTGGCTCACATCTGCACTGGAATTTTTTGTTTTTCTGTTGTGTCTCAAGAGCAGAAAAAACTAAAAAATTGAAGAAGCTAAGATCATTACTTGGAGAGACTGTCATTCATTACCTGAAGATGCAGCTGTTCCACTGCCTATTCGGGATCAGCCTGGCACGATCATATCTTTGCCTCCTGTCTTTCTGTGAGTGTAGTCTAATAGGAGTGGTGCTCTCACAGTTGTGGGGTCAAAAGTAGGAACTGGGAAAATGGTTGAGGAATTTATAGCAAGTGTTATGGAACTGTTTTCTCTATGTGCTCCCTCTTAGGTGACTGCTGCACTAAATATTGCTTAGGTGAGAAGTGGGGAACAGGTATTGGAATCAGGGAATTCTGTGCGTGAGGCGACAGGGTGCAGTTCATTCTTGGCAAATCAACCCATTCACTTAGGGCCACAGTAAAGTAAGTGGACCACTAACACAAAGCGATGGTCCATCTTCAAGAGCGTAAAATGCACCTATCACCATCAAACAAACACAAAAAAGTATAGTAGATGAAATTATAAGACTTTGCTCTAGTACATGTCATTAGCAAATCAGATGATTCCTCTCAGTTTTACAGGTTTTACTTTTATTTTGTCAGGCAAAGATCATAATCTAGTAAGTGTCCGTCTTTGGAAGTTACCAACTGTGCAGGGGGAGCTGAGGACATAGATACTTGTACAGGGTTAATCTGAGTTTCTCACTGTACATACACTGCAGCAGGCATGGCACACTGAATACATATGTCTGACAGGGTTTACCTGTTACTTACAGCCTCCTCTTCCACTGCTGTTAGTATAATAACACCCAGTATGAATATAGCAGCACACAGCTTCCCAGTGTACACATTGTAAAGACCTACATTTTCCCCCACCTGTACCATAGACTCTCGCAGCTCAGAAGCAGAAAATTTCACCGAGCTGTCAACATTAGCTTCCCTTTCTTAAAGGGCCAGTGATTTTGTTTTATACTGAATTATAGCTGTACTACTTTCATTTTCCTAGTTAAACATATTTTAGACTTCTATTACTTCTTAAGGTTCTCTGGAGGTGATAGGTCCTCTTTAAAAGCTCACTCTTTATGAGTATCATGCAGCGATACAGGGAATGCCCAACAACTCCAAAGTACAGAGCCAAAGGGACCAGGCACACCTTCTGTTCTACACAGTTTTCGTGTGTCCATAAGGTCTAACAGCCAAAATCTGATATGAGCAGTCACTATCTGACCCCATCCGCACAGATATGTATTTTTTTTTAAAAATAGAATCCTTTAAAAATTCCTTGTTTTTCTCCAAATTTCTCTAGCAGAGATGTCACATGTTAATAGCTGACACTCAAAACTCATTTTAGATTGTATAAATTCTCACATTCCAAGCTCTCCGCTTTTGGCTACAAGAACACAGCCAAGGAAAGACATGCTATGCCTGCAAAAATGTAATTCTAATTGTGGTACACGATGATCTCTGTCTGCTTATTTATACTTGTCTCCTAATTTAATGTTCTTAGGATTTTTTTTGTCTTATTTACTTTTCTTTTTTTCCAGTAGGAAAAGGAAGAAGCATTACATATAAGACCACCCTGAAATTCATTTTGTTGTGGGTTTTAAAAAAACCCCTTTAGGCACTGCCTATTTTGGGGTTTTTAAAAAATGTGGT